>JAQBSW010000877.1:0-162936 GCA_029291075.1 Eudiplozoon nipponicum | reverse complement strand
CACCCGCGCAAACAATTATTGTTAAATTGTATTGCCTATATATGTATATGTGGCGAAAGCTACAAACAGTTTATGTTCGTGACTGCATAGAAATTGTGCAGCCAACATTTCCAGTCAAGTTCAGTGTATGCGAGACTGCTAGAGGTAAGAGTCGCATATCTAAATTTGGTTTCCATATATATTCAATGCGGTTTGATCCTCGATATTCAGTGTGCCGTCGTATTCTGATGATGATCAAGGAAGTTCGAAACGGGTCAGTGCGTTGCGGCTGGCGGTAGTTTTGCTATGTTGTTCAACGACTGGATAAATACAATGGGATTGGTGTTTACTTCAAGTTCGCAAATTTGATTTACATAATGTTACCACCACCTGAGCAAACAATTATTGTTAACTATATTGCCTATATATGTATATGTGGCGAAAGCTACAAACAGTTTATTTTCGTGACTGCATAGAAATTGTGCAGCCGACATTTCCAGTCAAGTACAATGTATGCGAGAATGCTAGTGTTAAGAGTCGCATATCTAAATTTGATTTCCATTAATATTCAAAGCGGTTTGATCCTCGATATTCAGTGTGCCGTCGTACTCTGATGATGATCAAGGAAGTTCGAAACGGGTGAGTGCTTTGCGGCTGGCGGTAGTTTTGTTATGTTGTTCGACGACTGGATAAATACAATGGGATTGGTGTTTACTTCAAGCTCGCAAACTTGATTTAAAGAATTGTTACCACCACGCGCGCAAACAATTATTGTTAAATTGTATTGCCTATATATGTATATGTGGCGAAAGCTACAAACAGTTTATGTTCGTGGCTGCATAGAAATTGTGCAGCCGACATTTCCAGTCAAGTTCAATGTATGCGAGACTGCTAGAGGTAAGAGCCGCATATCTAAATTTGATTTCCATATATATTCAATGCGGTTTGATCCTCGATAGCAAGTTCGCCGTCGTACTCTGATGATGATCAAGGAAGATCGAAACGCGTCAGTGTGTTGCGGCTGGCGGTAGTTTTGTTATGATGTTCGACGACTAGATAAATACAATGGGATTGTTGTTTACTTCAAGCTCGCAAACTTGATTTAAAGAATTGGTACCTCCACCCGCGCAAACAATTATTGTTATATTGTATTGCCTATATATGTATATGTGGCGAAAGCTACAAACAGTTTATGTTCGTGACTGCATAGAAATTGTGCAGCCGATATTTCCAGTCAAGTTCAATGTATGCAAGACTGCAAGAGGTGAGAGCCGCATATATAAATTTGATTTCCATATATTCAATGCGGTTTGATTCTCGATAGCCAGTTTGCCGTCGTACTCTGATGATGATCATGGAAGGTCGAAACGCGTCAGTGCGTTGCGGCTGGCGGTAGTTTTGTTATGTTGTTCGACGACTGGATAAATACAATGGGATTGGTGTTTACTTCAAGCTCGCAAACTTGATTTAAAGAATTGTTACCACCACCCGCGCAATCAATTATTGTTTAATTGTATTGCCCATATATGTTTATGTGGCGAAAGCTACAAACAGTTTATGTTCGTGACTGCATAGAAATTGTGCAGCCGACATTTCCAGTCAAGTTCAATGTATGCGAGACTGCTAGAGGTGAGAGCCGCATATCTAAATTTGATTTCCATATATATTCAATGCGGTTTGATCCTCGATAGTCAGTTTGCCGTCGTACTCTGATGATGATCAAGGAAGGTCGAAACGCGTCAGTGCGTTGCGGCTGGCGGTAGTTTTGTTATGTTGTTCGACGACTGGTTAAATACAATGGGATTGGTGTTTACTTCAAGCTCGCAAACTTGATTTAAAGAATTGTTACCATCACCCGCGCAAACAATTATTGTTAATTTGTATTGCCTATATATGTATATGCGGCGAAAGCTACAAACAGTTTATGTTCGTGACTGCATAGTAATTGCGCAGCCGATATTTCCAGTCAAGTTCAATGTATGCAAGACTGCTAGAAGTGAGAGCCGCATATCTAAATTTGATTTCCATATATTCAATGCGGTTTGATCCTCGATAGCCAGTTTGCCGTCGTACTCTGATGATGATCATGGAAGGTCGAAACGCGTCAGTGCGTTGCGGCTGGCGGTAGTTTTGTTATGTTGTTCGACGACTGGTTAAATACAATGGGATTGGTGTTTACTTCAAGCTCGCAAACTTGATTTAAAGAATTGTTAACATCACCCGCGCAATCAATTATTGTTATATTGTATTGCCTATATATGTATATGTGGCGAAAGCTACAAACAGTTTATGTTCGTGACTGCATAGAAATTGTGCAGCCGACATTTCCAATCAAGTTCAATGTATGCGAGACTGCTAGATGTAAGAGTCGCATATCTAAATTTGATTTCCATGTATATTCAATGCGGTTTGATCCTCGATAAACAGTTTGCCGTCGTATTCTGATGATGATCAAGGAAGGGCGAAACGCGTAAGTGCGTTGCGACTGGCTGTAGATTTTTTAATGTTTTTCGACGACTGGAAAAATACAATGGGACTGGTGTTTACTTCATGCACGCAAAACTGATTTAAAGAATTGTTACCACCACCCACGCAAACAATTATTGTTAAATTGTATTGCCTATATGTGTATATGTGGCGAAAGCTACAAACAGTTTATGTTCGTGACTGCATAGAAATTGTGCAGCCGACATTTCCAGTCAAGTTCAATGTATGCAAGACTGCTAGAGGTGAGAGCCGCATATCTAAATTTGATTTCCATATATATTCAATGCGGTTTGATCCTCGATAGTCAGTTTGCCGTCGTACTCTGATGATGATCATGGAAGGTCGAAACGCATCAGTGCGTTGCGGCTGGCGGTAGTTTTGTTATGTTGTTCCACGACCAGTGAAATACATTGGAATTGGTGTTTTCTTCAAGCACGCAAACATGATTTAAAGAATTGTTACATCCACCTTCGGAAAAAATTTTTCTTAAATTTTATTTCCGGTATATGTAAATGTCGCGAAAGCTACAAACATTTTATGTTCGTGACTGCATAGAAAATGTGCAGCCGACATTTCCAGGCAACTTCAATGTATTCGAGACTGCTAGATGTGAGAGCCGCATATTTTTATATTTGATTTTCATATATATTCAATGCGGTTTGATCCTCGATGTTCAGTTTGCCGTCGTACACTGATGGTGATCATGGAAGGTCTATACGCGTCAGTGCGTTGCGACGGACGGTAGTTTTGTTATGTTGTTCGACGAATGGTTAAATACAATGGGATTGGTGTTTACTTCAAGCTCGCAAACTTGATTTCAATAATTGTTATCACCACCCGTGCAAACAAATTTTGTTGAATTTTATTGCCTATATATGTATATGTGGCGAAAGCTACAAACATTTTATGTTCGTGATTGCATAGAAATTGCGCAGCCGACAATTCCAGTCAAGTTCAATTTATGCGAGATTGCTAGAGGTGAAAGCCGCATATTTAAATATGATTTCCATATAAATTTAATGCGGTTTGATGCTCGATGGTCAGTTTGCCGTCGTACTCCGATGATGACCCAGGAACGTCAAAACGCGTCAGTGCGTTGAGCCTGGCGATAGTTTTGTTATGTTGTTTGACGACTGGTTAAATACAATGGGATGAGTTTTTACTTCAAGCTCGCTAACTTGATTTAAAGATTTCTTACCACCACCCGCACAAACAATTATTGTTAAATTGTATTGCCGCTATATGTATATGTCGCGAAAGCTGCAAACAATTTATGTTCGTGACTGCATAGAAATTAATGAATGCGAGAATGCTAAAGGTGACAGCCGCATATATAAATTTGATTTCCATATATATTCAATGCGGTTTGATCCACGAAAATCAGTTTGCCGTCGTTCTCTGATGATGATTCAGGAAGTTCGAAACGCTTCATTGCATTGCGGCTGGCGGTAGTTTTGTTATGTTGTTCGACGACTGGTTAAATACAATGGTGTTTACTTCAAGCTCGTAAACTTGATTAAAAGTATTGTTACCACCACCCGCGCCAACACTATTTTTTTAAATTGTATTGCCCATTTATGTATATGTGGCGAAATCTACAAAAAGTTTTTGTTCATGACTGCATAGAAATAGTGCAGCCGACATTTCCAGGCAACTTCAATATATTCGAGACTGCTAGAGTTGAGAGCCACTTATTTTAATTTTATTTCCATATATATTTAATGCGGTATAATCCTGGGTGTTCATTTTCCCGTCGTACTCTGATGATGATCCAGGAAGGTCGAAACGCGTCAGTGCGTTGCGGCTGGCGGTAGTTTTGTTATGTTGTTCGACGCCTGGTTAAATACAATGGGATTGGTGTTTACTTCAAGCTCGCCAACTTGATTTAAAGAATTGTTACCACCATGCGCGCAAACAATTATTGTTAAATTGTATTGCCTATATGTTAATATAGGGCGAAAGCTACAAACAGTTTATGTTTGTGACTGCATAGAAATTGTGCAGCCGACATTTCCAGTCAAGTTCAATTTATGCAATACTGCTAGAGGTTAGAGCCGCATATATAAATTTCATTTCCATATATATTCAATGCGGTTTGATCCTCGATAGTCAGTTTGCCGTCGTAATCTGATGATGATAAAGGAAGGTCGAAACGCGTCAGTGCGTTGCGCCTGGCGGTAGTTTTGTTAAATACAATGGCTTTGGTGTTTACTTCAAGCTCGCAAACATGATTTGAAGTATTGTTACCACCACCCGCGCAAACAATTTTTAAAAAAATTGTATTGCTTATTTATGTATATGTGGCGAAATCTACAAAAAGTTTATGTTCGTGACTGCAGAGAAATTGTGCAGCCGACATTTCCAAGCAACTTCAATGTTTGCCTGCTAGAGGTGAGAGCCACCTATTTAAATTTGATTTACATATATATTAAATGCGGTTGGATCCTCGATAGTCAGTTTGCCGTCTTACTCTGATGATGATCAAGGAAGGTCAAACGCGTGAGTTCGTTGCGTCTGGCGGTAGTTTTGTTATGTTGTTCGACGTCTGGTTAAATACAATGGGATTGGTGTTTTCTTCAAGCTCCCAAACTTGATTTAAAGAATTGTTACGACCACCCGCGCAAACAATTATTGTTAAATTTTATTGCCTATATATGTATATGTCAAGAAAGCTACAAACAGTTTATGTTTGTGACTGCATAGGAATTGTGCAGCCGACATTTCCAGGCAAGTTCAATGTATTCGAGACTGCTAGTGGTGAGAGCCGCATATTTAAATTTGATTTCCATATATATTCTATGCGGTTTGATTCTCGATATTCAGTTTGCCGTCGTACTCTGATGATGATCAAGGAAGTTCGAATTGTTACCACCACCTGCGCAAACAATTATTGTTAAATTATAATTTAACAGTTTGTGGCGTGTTCACACTTCGCCATATGTGCTCAAACCATCTTACGCTTTAATGAGTAAGGTTTGTAAGATTGCCTTATACACCATTATTTTGTAAACGTGATAATTATCCATTATTTTGCTTCGAAGCAAATGACAAATGAATGAGTTAATTTTGTAGGATTTTAAAAATCACCGAGATACACTAAGGAACATGATCATTCAACGCCATAATTTTGAATAAGTAAAATTAGTTGGATTAAGCGTGAACTCGATTTCAAATGATCACTCAAATCAACACGCTTTCTACACAATAGACAATTGGCTGTGTAAAATTTGTGTCAGATGATCAATCTAAACAATAAATTCTGTTATAATGTGATGCTCTAAATCAGTTAGACTGTAACATTTGCTAAGAATCATTTTGTCAGATAATCCTTGGCCACCATAATTTCTCTATAAAATTGACGTTGAAATGAGAATATATTGTAGCTCTCTAACATTCATTATGATTCAATTTACAAACTTAATCCACCACTCCATATTTTCTTTATTCAACTTACGCTTGATGTGTAATTATTTATGTATCTAACGTTCACATAAAAAATTAACACTTTAATGAAATGAAATTGGAATTCAATGGTTCTCAGTGCTTAAATGATAAAAACTCGAAGCAATTGCTTTTATCATTCCACGCATAAATAGTAAATTTTTGTTTGTAAGTTTTTATTGTTTCAAACAATCGACGTACGCCGTAAATGCTTAAAATAATTGAATGAGTAAAATTCGTAATCCTCTAAAACTAAAAAATACTCCCATCGTCAAATGATCTCTCCACGCCATAATTTCTGTAAGCAATTGACGAGTGAATGTGTAAAATTTGAAAGGTTTGTTAAATTCACCACAATTCTGTGTTTCACATTAGAAACACCGCCATAAGTGTCAAATCATCTAAAAAATCATTGAGTACAACAATAAAAATACGGTGTGTTGACCGAGCACTTCTCACAATTATTTATTCATTCAATTGAATGGGCAAAACTTGTAGGATTGTAAAATTTTGGCTGGATGAAAATGGTCACATGATAAGTCATCACCATTGCTCTCTAATGAGGTGACGCCTGATTGAGTAAAACATGTAAGAATCTAAAATTCTCCAGGTTATAGAGGATTACGTTTACGAATCTTATATTATGCAGTATTTAATGTAGCATATAATCGTACCTGCCACCACTTTTTCGATTCAACTGGCGCTCGAAAGAATTAACTATTTAGGAATCTAAAATACCCCGGGTTTAAGAATTTCAAATGGTCCCTCCCAGCCATACTTGCTCTAGTTAGTTGACGCTTGATTAAGAAAACCTTGTTAAACTCTAAAATTCATTAGAATTGATTTTGTAATTTTATCATTGCCGGCCAATTTTATATAATAAATTATCACATAAATGAGTAAAATTTCCAGGTCTGCAGAATTAGCTACGGCTTAGTGGGTCACATGATGTGTAACCGTCATAATTTCTCTTTCCGATAGACATAAGATTGTGTAAAAATTGTGTCACCTTAAAATTCACCAGAATTCAGAGTTTAATACAATCACTTATAGCCAGCACTTCTCTAATCAAATGTAGCTTTAACGAGTTAAATTTGTAGAACTCTAATGCTAACCAGGAACAAGGGTTAAATTCTGTTTGTTGCGAAGAACTAATATATATGCAAGTATGTATTAGGTGTTGCGCACCTAGTATCAAATGAGTTCAGTTGTGACCAGAAGGATAAATCAAAAGCAGAAAAGGCAATTCATCCAGTAGTCTGGTTTGATCCTTATTGGGAACTCATCATGCACTGGACAGAATTTGCCGCGGACAGGGCTCGAACCTGAGCACGTCTGCTTTAGAATCTGGTTCTCTAACCACTGAACCATCATGCCGCCAGTAAGCACGAAACGAATGTGCATGTGATTATACTTTCCGTTCATGCTGCCTTTGGTTTATCCTTCTGGTCACAACTGAACTAATTTGTTACAGGAACCAGGGTGTTACATGACGACACTCGCTATAACAGTTCGAAACAATTGACGCTTAAAAAAAGAAAAACTTCATATTGATGACACATGTATATGTAAAAATTTGAAGACTCACTCACTTATTCATTTTTTCTAAACAATTGACGATTTAATGAATTGAATCTGTTATAAATCAAAAAGTGCGTCCCATGAACACCTGCAGCCATAACTCAGCTAAACAATTTGCTCGTGAAAGAGTAACATATATAGAACTGTTAAATAAACTAGGATTAATCCGCTCGCATCATTAGACACAGCCATAATTCCCTTGATCAATTGATGCTTGAATTAGTAAATGTTGTGGGATTCTAACAATACACCAATAAAAAATAAACATTTCTCCACAATGATTACATGTCTATTGTTTCTTTACGCTGACAAAGTTGATCTTACTCAGTTTCAAACTTTAACCACCATTTACCCTTGAGCGTTAAATTGCGGCATTATCCGTTGGCACTATTTGTAAATGTAGTCCAAATATATTAATTTCTATATGGATAGACATTCTGTTGATTCTAACGATGTTGTTACTATTAGAGATGCATACATCTCTTAGGACTGCTTTAGCTCTACATTGTCTTTTATAGGATACACTTTTGCCATACGACGTCCTACTGCATACAGTCAATTTTTTGGTAGATAGACATCATAGAGAAAAAAAAGCGAAATAGCATACTCGTCCATTAATGGAAACTGGGTCGTCGGATTACCTTTAGAATTCTTTGCAATTATTTCTCATATACTGCTTCACCGCTCTGATACAACATGAAGTTAAACTTGCTGAGTCAGCTTCCACGATCACTAATTCTCAAATGACCAGAAAGTTTATGCTTTTCACTTTACACTCCATGCTAGTAACATTTATAATGTAACATCTTTTCTTTTCATGGTTTAGTTTATTAGCTGGTCCACGCTTGAGGTTTGTGCTTGTTCCTAACAATGTTGATGCAACACCACTTAAACATAAGTATGTTTGTCCTTTAACAGACTTAACTAAAAATGTCAAAATTTGTCATTTTCATGCAAAGTGAAAAGATTTATTAAGTAAGCACGACGACTAAATCTCAATATTCCGTTTCTCGGTTCTAGTATGGCACTGGCTATTAACCAAGCCCATATTTCTTTAGTTATATGCGGCCATTCATATCTGTATGTGTTTTGTCCAATGGTGGCTTTTAAAGATGGATATTCCAATTCGTGTAGTTTATAATTTATTTGGTGCGGAACTCCTACGGCACATATGTTTAGAATTTGTCTCTAAACATTTTGCCTAACAGCTAATTGCCAATCAGGATTTTGCGAGTATATTCAGGTGTCTAAGCCAATAATAACGTAAAGAGATCCAAACCTTGCGCTATCTCATTTTTTCATTAAAATTTTGAGAGAATCGTCCAGATTTATAAATGAAACTGGACGTTTTAGGTAGATGCCTGCTTCATTTGGTCTGCAACTTTTTCTGCTATATTTTCTTTATAAGCAATATGGGAGACTATGAAGGCAAACTTTACTTTTAGGGTAATATGTAAATCACCCTGCGAGAGCTATTAAGTCTCGCGGTTTTATCAATTATGCTTATCAGCGTCGTCTGATCTGTTAATAACTTAAACTGATGACCATCTAAATAATGCTCAATAGGTAACACTGAATTATACAAAGCTAGAAGCTCTTTACCAAACATATCATACTGTTAATTTTAGTCAGAAAGTTTTGGTATATAAAACTCAATTAGTCTTATTATATCTTTGTCTCTTTGCTGTAGCTCTGACACTATTGTAACATTTTAGGAATATGGAATTAGCTTCAATGGCTTCTTTTAATCAATATGTGCTAGAGTGGCTGTGCTACTTAGTATTTTCTTAGCTCTACTGAAGATTTCTAGGACTTCCCGACTCAAGGGAATCTTGCTTCTCTCACATGTCAGATGGCGATCCTAAAACTTCGGCTAGACCTGGAATAAATAGATGATAATACCTAATCATATTCAAGAGCTTTCTTAACTTGTGCACTGTCCGGGGCTCCACTACGTCCTAGACGGTTTGGATTTTATTTTCTAAATGTATAATTTCGTCTTACAAATGTGCACGTCCTAGATATTCAATGAAAAACATCCAGTTTTGATCTTATTGGTTTTAAACACTAATCCGTTTTGTTCCAAACGGGTCAAAATTGTTTCCACATTTACACGATGTACCTCAAAAAATCGATTGAAAATAATAATGTCGTCTATGTACACCCTCGCAATACAGCATATCTTCAAGTCTTCTTCAGCCAACGGCTGGAAAGTCTAACTGGCACTTTTCAATTCAAAAGACATTCAAAGGTATTTATGCTATCCACCTGCTGGAAATCTGACTGCAGTGAGTTGTACAGAGCTATCCTCTTTAGATGGATATACGTTATTTTCGATTGTTTCCAGGAGCAGTGGTGCAGATAGAGAGTGATTGACAGTCAACTATTATCACAGAGTTTAATAGTCGATAGTTCCTACGAACATTCCATTGTCCTGGTTCAGGGTTGGAAACCACGACTATTATGGAATCAAAATAGGAATTTGGTCTCCTACAAATTTTCGCATTGCGCAATAGGAGAAATTCAGCCGCAGTAAACAGTTGCTTGCATTGTACTAACGGTTAGTCCCTTTGTGGACATAACAGCGGAACCACCAAATTTATATGTTGTTCTACTCCTGTATTCAATCCATTTTGTTTTACATTAAAAGATTTAAATACTGCAAGTCGTTAATCGATTATTTCGGCACAATTACATGCTACTACAGGACCGGATAAACAAAATGATCTAATTAATGAATTATTAGGCTCAGTGTGTTTTTCAAGCCTACACTTTTACCGATTGTTCAAGTTTTTGGATACAGTGACAGATTTAAAAATCCATCCAAATGATATTGTTTATGAACTCGGCAACCAGAAAGTTCCACTTTAAGGAAGATTTATTTCTCAATGCTACCGACAATACTTTCATCCCCATAATTCTTGTCGGATTACTATTAGTGAATTATAAATTGTGGGGCTATCCGCTTCCACCACATATGACCAAAATATGCTTACCTCTGAACCTGTGTCTATGAGACACTACAGACAAGCCAATTCATTTCAAGCGATGATGTTTTTTGGATTACACGGCATGATTTTCAAGACCTCCGCATATACAGAATCTAACTCTCTTGTAATCTATCCTGTTGCTATCCTCTCTTATCGCACACATTGATTTTGCCTTACTTATGCATTTTATATACATATCAAGCAGCCTTTGCAATGGATCAACCCCACGGACCCTTGTAGATGCGGCCTAATGCAATTTCTGCCCATATTTACAATATGCTTAACTTCATCATCGTACTCCATCAACACGCTGATGCTAGTGGCTTGCTTCGTGTCTATAGATGTTATCCTGACAGCAAGGTTGTAAAATATTTCACGCCACATTTTCAATTTGGCATTTTATATTCGCGACAGCTCTTTTATTGCGAATATCTTTGTGTACTGCCAGGATACCTTCTGTATTGTTCATGATTTGTGGCACATTGACTGATACTGATTATACTGCATTTATCTGAATTTTCTTTCAAATTACACATAGAGTCTAGCCCCCTCAGTTGGGTTGACTAATCAAAGTTCATTGTTTTAAAACATCACTAGTCTGACTCTGCGTTTGGCTGATATTTCAGCTATAAATATAGAGTTTACCACATCTTGAGATATATTTTATCCGGAAGCTGTATTATTAAGGTTTACATAAATTTGTGATGAAAGTTGGCGCCAAACATTCACTTGGCGCAACATTTCACATATTTGAGTCAAACTTTCCGTATGGCATCTCAGTTGAATTTAAAACATTACCAACTCAAAGGCATTGCGCTGTTTAACATACTCAGTTTTGTCTCTAAACCTGATCATGTTTGGTGTGAAATTCTTTTGGAAGGCCATCATGCGGCAAAAAATTGATCGGTTGGGTTCACAATATAATAAACTTCAAACAGCATTTGGACATCTCCTACAAGTTTTTAATGTTTTACGGATACGCAAAAATAAAGTTTGAACATACACGATCGCCGTAGTTCCGAGAGGCTCTATCCATATCAGATATTGGAAGCCCAATAGACTCTATGTATATATCAGTATTGGTGATCTAATAAGTTCATGCCTAAGACCCCCAGTACTATGCTATTCGTTGCCTCAGATTAAGGATTAAATACCATGCTAAACACAACTAATTATATAAGAACAAAACAAAGTACTCCATGGAATAACATTTATTAATAAATCTTATTTCTACCAGTATCTACAGCCATTGTTCTGGATTCGTTAGTATATTCGTTCATCCAATCCGACTGTACATGTGTTGTAACCAATATCCTCTTCGTTATGCTGGCCTTTGCTTTGCGCAATTTAGATCACTCCTTTTGTCTAACGTCATTTGGTGTGTCATCGCTTTCATTGGAATTGCGTCCGTAATTGATGTATGTGTCGTATATTGCGAAACGTTGGCTATTTTTAAAGGCACGTCGGTTATGTCTTTGTTCCAGTCCAATTTACTTTCTTTTTGAAATATTTTCTGCACGTTTAAGCAGGGCTTCAGCTTATTAATTGCAATAGCTTCAAAAGCCAGAAGCATTTTCTCTGTTTTTGCCTTGTAGAGAACTGAAAAATTGTTACTACTAACAGCATGACCTTTGAGTAGTACATGTTCGCAAATTGCTGATTTTTGTGCAGGAGCTGCACCCCTCTTTAATAGTTTTTGAGGGAGATGCTGATTTATTCTAGTTTCGAGCCTCTTTTTTTGATCTGCCGATGTACTGAGCGTTGCAGGTACATTGAAATTTGTATACAGACAAAGGTGTTGACGTCACAGAGAGGCTATCTTTTTCATTCGTGCGCATCAGTTTTGTTGTGTTGAACACCACTCTCACCTGTATTGATGGAAACTGTGCTTTTGTCGTTCGCATTACTTTTCGTTTGAAGATTTCCGCTGGAAGATCACCTTCAAAGGGAACACTAAGCGTTACTATCTGGGGAGTTTGATTTTCTTCCAAATTGGCCTCGATTTTTTTGCGTTGCCTTAAATTGTAATCGATGAACCAGTCCGGATAGCCATTATTTCTCAACGCTTCGCGAAGCAAATTTGGCTCTATTTCAATGTTGTCCGATGAACAAATCCTGCGTATTCGTGCGCCCAAATTTATTATTGGGTTCCTTTTGTACGCCCTTGGCACACTACTCATATAATGGATATACTGTGCAGTCCAGCTTGATTTCATGTGGACCGATCTTGAGACGTTACCTTCTTCATCTCTCGATATTACTATACATAGAAAAGATAAATATCCCTCTTTTTCTTTTTCTAGTGTAAACTTGATCGCCTGGTCTACCTTGTTCATGTGATGTAGCAGTGAATTTGTATCTTCATCCTTTTCAACGACCATGAAAGTATCGTCAACGTAGCGCACGTAAAAATGAGCTCCATTGATAAATGGTTTTAAACCAGTTGTTTCTAAATGGTGCATGTATATATCTGCCAATACTGGTCCAATAGGACTACCCATACCTATGCCGTCAATTTGTCTGTAGAAGACTCCTTGGAATACGAATTGTACGTTGGATGTGCATAATAGAAGTAGTTCTCTCATGTCGTCCACTTCTATCAGTGTTTTCGCTCCTGATTATCGTATATATTCACATGGGATATTTATAGTTTTATTTACTGGAATGCTAGTAAAGAGTGACTTTATATCGAGGGACACCATTTTCCTCTCTTTCAAATTTAGGTCGCGAATTTTTTCTACGAATTGAAAGCTATCCTGTACAACGTGGTCTATTCTTCCTTTCATGATAGGCTTTATAATCCGGCATAATAGTCTGGCTGCCTTGTGCTGTGGGGAATTTATCATAGACAAAATGGGCCTGAAAGGCGGAAGTCCTTCATTGTTGGTTATTTTGTGAACCTTGGACAACCAATATAATATCGGTTGCGTTGAAGCTACGGGCTTGGCATGTGAGCATTCTGTAATAAAAGCATTTTTGTGCTGTATGTCGATTTCTTGTTTAGCCTCGACCTCCTAAATAATTCGGTTTAGAATCTTCGTTATGGAATTTTCTAATTTTGCCGTAGTGTCGCGTTGTACCTCTTCGCGTTTAAATTTTGATTTGTCATTCAGAATTTGTAACATCGCCTGACTATAATCCGTATAGTTCATTAACACTACGCCTGTCCCTTTGTCTGGCTTCATGAGTCTGACTTGTTTGTTTCGTTGTAGCTCATTCAGTCTCTTCTAGATGCCTTTTGGTGACCAGTTTATTGCCTTTGAATGTGCGCATATATTGGCCATACGCACTTCGGAGGTCCGATTTAAAGAGCGAGAGTATCGTATATATACTATATATATATATATATATATATATATATATATATATATATATATATATATATATATATATATATAAAAGAACAAAACAACGTACTCCATGGAATAACGTTTATTAATAAATCTTATTTCTACCAGTATTCACAGTCATTGTTCTGGATTCGTTAGTATATTTGTTCATCCAATCCCAATGTACATTTGTCGAAACCAAACTCCTCTTCGTTATGCTAGGCTTTGTTTTGCGCAATTTAGACCACAACTTTTGCGCAATGTAGACCACTCCTTTTGCCTAACGTCATTTTGTGTGTCATCGCTTTCATTGTAATTGCGTCCGTAATTGATGTATGTGTTGCATTTTGCGAAGCGTTGGCTATTTTTAAAGGCATGTCATTTATGTCTATGTTCCAGTTCAAATTAATTTCTTTTTTAACTATTTTCTGCACGTTTAAGCAGGGTTTCAGCTTATTAATTGCAATAGCTTCAAAAGCCAGAAGCATTTTCTCTTTTTTTGCCTTGTAGAGAACTGAAAAATTGTTTCTACTAACAGCATGACCTGTGAGTAGTACATGTTCGCAAATTGCTGATTTTTGTGCAGGAGCTGCACGCCTCTTTAATAGTTTTTGAAGAAGATGCTGATTTATTCTATATATATATATATATATATATATATATATATATATATATATATATATATATATATAATTATTGAATCAAATAATAGGCGGATGACCGTTTACTTCTTACTCAACACTGCACCCTGAATGTTTCACCTGGAATGAGATTAACATTTAGAATTGTTTAGAATAGAATATCTTTATTTGGATTCAAACCACACATATTCCATCAAATAATAAAATTGGAAATTGTACAATATATAAAAAAGAAATCATCACATCACAATAAATGTGCAATTAATATCATATAGATAGGTATATCTCGCTAGTTGTACAATACGATATATCAATATCAGAAAGTTCGACTGAAAAGAATAATATATACATTATCAAATTAGGAAAAATTAATGTATAATTCGAGTGTAACATTATGCAAAAATTGAGAACCATGACTAGCAATTGATTTTATGTAATGTTAACTAATTAGAAGAAATAGTGCATAATATTTCAATTATAACAATATAAAACTTGGAAATAAAAATCTCTAGAAAATCTGTTTTCGATAACAATTATCCTTGTCTTTTATTCAACCATGAGAAAGTATTATCATAATCAAAAGAATAACAAATATCAGCAGAATTGCAGACTTTTTCAAGTTCAGTAGATAAAGATTTAAAAGACATCTTAGATGGAGGCATTTCTCTAAGCCCCTTCGGTAATTGGTTGTAAATTTTGTAGATTTTCGAGAAAGAGAATAACTTGCTCGCTACATTCCCCACCAAAGGAGGAGATATTGCCAAATGTCCAGATCTAGTTCCAACTTCATGACTCTTTCTTATCGGAGTCATATAGGCACCAGTCCACTGGTTCAAATGGAAAACTTTTATACAATAACACATCCTCCGAAACCACAGTGATTGCAATGACACAAACTGTAATCTAGAGGCGTATATAGTGCAAGAAATAGGACTAATATGTTTCACAACCTTTCTTTGTACAGCTTCTATATTATTAGACAAACCCTTTTTTAATGGATTCCAAGTAGCGACAGCATATTCTAGTACCGGTCTAATCCATATTATATACATTTGAAGTTTTATATCATTTGATAAGATATTTCGATTTATTAGTGCCCATCTTTTCTTGGCACTGCCTACTATACTTTCAATATGCCTCTCAGCAGAAGCTGTACATTGAATAGTTATGCCTAAATCCTTAATTTCTTGCATAAGTTTAATCTCAAACACATCATTAATAACAGCATCATGAAAATAAACATAATTAAAGTTTGTTCTGTTCCCTATTTTTAAAGCTTTCGTCTTTTTATTGTTTATTCTCAGCCCTAGTGTGATCAAATATTTACTCAAATCATACAAATCTAATGTCACATTGTTTTTGGAGAATTCGACATTCTTCGGATCAATTGGGAAGATTATTTTTAAATCATCAGCGAATTTGCAAACTCGACCGTTAAGGATCTTAGTTTCCAAATTTGCAAATACAATTTTAAATAAAATTGGCCCCAAGCTTGATCCCTGTGGAACTCCACTCGTTACTCGTTTCGATTTTGATATCAAATCGTTTACTTGAATACTCATTCGTCGATTATATAGATAGTATTTAAGTAATCTAGAAATATTTGGATCAATATTCAACAAACTAATCGCATTCAAAATAGCATCAAAAGATATAGAGTCAAAAGCTTTTGAGATATCTATAAATACAATTAATGCATCTAACTTATTCTCGTCTAATGTGATTACATGTTTCCACATGGAAAGCATATTGGTAGTTGTCGATCTACCTTTCGTAAAGCCATGTTGACATAGGTCAAAATCAGCCGGTAACATACGTTCTAAATGATCTAGTATCAATCGTTCTATTATCTTCAAAAACGAAGGGATAATAGAGATTAATCTATAATCACTAGCACACGTTGGCTTAATTACCTTTGGCAACGGCTTAGCCACTATCGTTAGTATATCGATTGGTAATTTCCCATCCTTTAAAATTATATTTATGAAGTTGCAGAGTACATTCATAAATTTTAATGGTAATTGAAGCAAATTATCAATCGAAATACCAAGGTGATCTTTTTGTTTTTTTGATTTGATTTTTAACATCAATTTTATCAATTCATCACTGTCAATAACAAGTCCTGGTTCCTGGTCTCCCAAAGAATCAGATGGTTCTATAAAATCTCTCCCATTTTGTGGATTGCATATCAAATTGCCAAATACTTCCTCCAATTCACAGAGAAATCCATACTCAGTTTTATCCACAGGTAGAATAAGCTTTAACTTTTCCTTGTATTTACTGTAATCTGTGAGGAGTTTGAATCCTAATCTAGGATTACTCTTCATTTTGGCCAAAATAATTCGTTCTGATCTTTGACGGATTATTAGCAGTGATGAATTAATTTCCTTATCAATGGAATCTAATCTCATTTGTTTAATACTATTAATAAGACTACACTTTATTATATTATCTCGTTTAATTCTTAGTTTACACAGTTTCCTATTAATTCGTTTCGGTATAATGTCCGTAAACGTAGCTGCCTGAAATAAAATAGATAATAACGATGAAACAGAAGAAACAAATTCATCAGTATTCAAGAAATAAAAACTCTCATAATCAATCTGTATACTTAATTCTCTAAAAAAATTCCAGTTGATTCTGGAACAGTGCACGTGTGCATTTTCAAAACTTAGTTTCTGTGTTATGCCACTCAAGATGTTCCATTGTAAAATAATTTGTTTGTGATCCAATTCTTTGAAATAATTGACAACATCATAACTGTGCGATTTTACCATTTCAATTTCTAAGTATACATGATCTAAGCATTGCGAACCTCTAGTTGATTCCTTTATAATCTGCTTGAGATCATGGTTAGAAAAAAAATTGGTTATTTCACAGTCCTGTAATTTATTAAAGTCACCTACCACTACATTGTAGCCATGGCAGTCAAAGATAGATTGAAGAGAATTAGTAAATGTTTGATCATCAAATAAAGTAGCATACGGCGGTCTGTAAACCGCTGTTAAGATCAGATTATCAAATTGTATAGATAGGAAATCAATGATAGCATTATCATCACTAATATGTAAAATTTTCGCCTTAAATACCGATTTACAATAAATGAGTACTCCTCCACCTCTTTTATCCAGCGATCTGTCCTTTCTGAATAAAGAATATTGAGGAATATCAAATTCATGACTTTTAATATCCTTATTAAGCCAAGTTTCAGATAATATTATAAAATCAAAGTCGTTACTTAATATAAAATTAGACAGCAAAAAGTTCTTATTCTTAACACTGCGAAAGTTTGCATAAAATAAATTAAATGTAGAAATCGACTTATCTAAACAAGTGTCGACTATTACTGATTCAACCTTATTGGCTTCTTTACTATTCGTTTTCCGGGCCTCGAAGCCATACTTCCTCTCCCCCCGCTGTCCACGACATTTACTAACGATACTTCGTTTTTTGATTTCGTATCTTCTTTTGTTAAATTTCTTGTACTGTCGTAATCAGAAGTAGGTGAACTCCGCTCCTGGTTGTTCTTTAGCTTTTTTGCTTTTGCCAACTTTCGTTGGAGAAATGTTTTATCACGACCAATATATATGCTATTAAAACTCGGACTCTCACCTTTCCTTTTATTGATGGCCTCAATCTGTATATTCGTTGGCCTCTTTGTTAACTTTATTACCACCGGTCTAGGACGATTGGATCTTTTTCCAACTCTAAAACATTTAGCAATGTCAGCATGCGTCTCATCCTTTATAAGGATATTTAATTTCTCGACATCATTCACATCAGCATTCTCATCAAGATTAAATAAAATTAGTTGTTCTTGTTTATTAATCCGCGCTGATACTTCATTCGCTATTATGTTTATTATCTCTTCGCCTGTTATTTTATTCTTGATTGATGAGTCATTTTCCACTGTTATTTCAGCCAACTCAACCCATGGCTGAACATCAGTCTTTAAATTATCAAATTTCGTATTTAACACATCAGTCAATTGAACAATTTGCGCGCTTAAAGATTCATTTTTCTTTTCTGCTAATTCCAATTTTGCCGTATACACTTCAACGTCTGTTTCCAGTTTTGACACTTTATTCATGACACGTTTATTCTCATCCTTCAGCTCCTTCATGACACGATTATTCTCATCCTTCAGCTCCTTCACTGAGTTCTGAAGTTCTGAAACGATTTTCTCAAGATGCGACAAAATTATAGCCATTTCAAACCGCGCGCGCGTTATATTTAAATGTGTTACAATTTCTGCTTAACGTCAAAATAGCTTTGCATATTTCGTCAAAAGCATCACCGACGTTTTCCAATTATATTGAAAGGTTCAGTATTCTTCCACAGTTTACAAAATGTAAATTGAGTCATCAGAAATAGTTTCAGGCTCACTCTCTTAAATTTCAATATGTACAGTCTCAGACTGCAATTCTTGGAAAGCACTGTTTTAGTATACTAAAATTGTTAATGGGTACGTATACTTTAAATTCTTTATTTCACCCAGTTCTCTTCAGTCTTTTGTTGTAGTATTATTTTTTTATTTTAGGTTAAGAAACCTTTAAGGGATACTTGTAAATAATCATTGATCGTCTGGGTGGTAGTAAAAATACTTTGAATCAAATTCGCAAGCTCGAGATAATCTCCAATCGCACTTCATTTAAACATCAATGATCATCAATAGAACACGACAGAAAACTGACAATCGACGATGAAATCGCAATGCATACATAAAGAAACCGATTTCATATTTGCGACTCAGACCTTTAGTAGTCTTGCATACATTGTTCTTGACAGGTAATATCAGCTGAACAATTACCTGATTCTTGGGTTGCGTTCCAATTTGTTTGAATCCATTTCTTCATGATTTTGACAAATATTATTTGTGTGTGTGATGTGCTTGCCATTGAAAAAGGCCTCCACATCCGGGGGCCGAAATATTTGGCAAAATCATGAAGACAGTGAATTCCAACAAATCGGAACTCAACCCAAGAATCAGGTAAATAATCAATTCCATGTCGCGCTACATGTTTATTTTAAATCTGAACAATTACCATGCAATTACGAATATTGAATATTTTCTGTTTTAGCCCAATGTTTATAATTTATACAAGTAAACAACTATTTATTAAGCCAATTGTGGTATCAATTCTTTAAATGAAATATAAGAGCTTTATAAGAACATCAAACTTATATAATTTATCTGCAACAATACAAAACTACTTATCCATCGAAGAAGACACAGCCGAGGAAATTTGCATCTTCCTTATCATTTTCCAAGCTTGGTGTACCTACGATTTGATATGCACCACTCGTGTGATCATTGAATACCATCAGGTAATTCACCTCTCCGGTGCTTGACATTCGTCCGTTGATCACGAGAATGTGATCTACCTCTGTATCAATTTTTACTTCTTTTTTTCCAAACACCTATGTTGTCGTAAGGTACTAAGATCATTCTTAAGTACAAGAGTCTTCTTCGGATTAGTCGGAATTTCTGCTCACGTTACAAGTCTGCAGTTACGACAGACCACTTTGATTATTGTTGTCGGTACACTTTGACCAATCCTTTGAGTTTCATTGACCACTCAAATCTAATATATCATAAACATTCAAAGTGTCTCTGAATATTGCAGAAATTCTGATATAAACTTACTTTCCATAAATTCTTTGGAAATATCAAGCTAAATAACTTTGACAAGTAATTTGTCATTAAATTGAAATGGTTGTTGGTTTGGATTTGTTTCTGACGTAAGTCATTTATTTGCTCATGGTGTACTGTGCCTCATTAAATCAGTTAATATCCTGACTCCAAATCGAATGAATCTGGCCTAATAAGTTAACTTCTTCAACTTCTGCTTATGTTATTACAGACAGCACGATTAGAGAATTTATTATACATTCTCTCACTGCCTATCGACTTCTCCATTATAATCATTGCTCAAAATTTTTCAGCAATAATACAGATAATATTATAGGATTTTGACCATGCTATTTCAATTTTCAATTAATAATTCTGCTTGTATATCAATTATTTATGCTTTAGCACATGTTCTGTTACATCAATCCCCGGCTTCTTTCCCGATGGGTGATGTGAGTACACTAATACGAATGATCACAAAAGTATTGTAAATAACGTTGTATATAAGTTCATAAGTAGTCAAAATTGACCGTGCTCTAGACGGCAAAAAAATTAAATTGTTAACACAATTGAATGTCTTATACACCAGTCACAGTCAAACTAAATTGTCCGTGCTCTAGACAGCAAAAGGACTGAATACTGTTCACAAAGTTGAATGTCTTATGCACAAGTCACAGTTAAACAAAATGAACGCTGTTTACAAAGTTGAATGTCTTACACACAAGCAATTATTCTTTCACAAATGTCTGAATTGAAATGAATATATGTAACCGATTGAAAATACATGATGATATGTATATAGTCACTGGTAAAAGTTGTCAATGATGATAAATGGATTAAAATCGTGTAGAAACTTCAATAAAATAAATTCACAAATAATTAGTTCACTGTTTGCTATGGTTTTAACTTATTTAATTATAATAATCCGCTGTACTCTGAATGCGAACAGTAAATCACATGCATAAACTGCGAATAATCCAACTGAGCGAAATAAATCTGCTGTGACACTATAATCCACCGCATGTTCCATGCGTATTGCGCGCGTGTGTGTATATATAATAAAGAACCCTATTAATTACAAATAAAATTGCAGTTCAAGAAATCTCAATTAAAACTGCATGAAACTAACAGAGATTGTTTCTAAAATCACAGTTAAGAGAAATATTGTGTAAGAACAGAGTTAGATTATTTGACCTTAAAGAGCACCATATTTGTCAAAATCGAACATCGTTGGGTTGTAACGCGGAGCCGCGTGTTACAAAACAACACCACTTTATAGGTAGTATTAATTAACACAATTTATTAATTATTAATTTCGGTGCAAGCAAATTTAAAATTCGTTAAATGCATTCTGACAGTTATAGAAAGTAATAGAAGGAAAAAATTGACAATGGTAAGTATTATGAAAATGTTAATAGTATGTATTTACTTTATATTGGGAAATAAAGTTTATGTCCCTATAGGGGAAATATTGTTTGTTTATGGAGAAAAACACCTATGAAATCAAAGTTGTTTGTGAGGTTTGTCAATAAAAATTCTGAAATGTGGTATAATGTGGATAAAGTTTTGGAGAAATATTTTCATTTAGGTAATCAACTAAGAATCAATCCACTTACGTTGCCAAGAGAAATAAAGTTAGGGCTAACTTCTTTGACGTTAAATTGAAACGGTCATTTAATGGTTAGACTTTTAATCGAATATCACCCTATTTTTCATTCTAACCGCTGATATGGAATGGAAATACGCATTCTAAAATTCATGATATTAGGAAATACCGAGATTGTGAACAGAAGGTATTAAAGGAAATATTGTTATAAATTTATTATCTGATTGAGACGATATGAAATGTCGATTAGAAAATATATCACGCGATACGTTGAAAATAATTAAAATAGCAAAAATTAGTGATTATATCGTATTCCATATTCAGTATAATCATAATTAGTTAGCATATAAATACAATATTTGTTCATTATTTAAACAAATAATTATGAATTTTTTGATCAATTAATGAGAGTCCAAATATATTGGTCAATAAGTTACAAACTCGGGTTGGTGAAGATAACACTTTTCAATACATAATAAATAAATTAGATACCTCGCATTGAATGCCATTTAAGTTGTATAGAGAAAGTACGAAAATGATTTTAAAAATATGACATGAAACTAATGGCATTTTCACAGTTTAGATCCAGCCATTATCTACATGGATGCCGGCTTTAAGATAGAGTAAACGCATTTATATATGTAATCATAGTAGATTGATTAGGTTAACTAGCAAATCAATAAAAATACCATATAAAGGAATGCCGTGAATATTACAGTCTTCAAAAATATAATTTGTCTAGTATTTGATCAAGCCCAATCTTTTTCGAGTTCCACGGTTTCCTTTTGTGGGTGGTAGCTTTGTGCCATCAGTTGCACAAAGATCCAGTTGATTTCTATTTTCAAGTACGCATTAAGTTCGTCTTCGCGGTGGCTGAACGCTAATTCATTCATTTCCTCCCTAGGTTTCCACATCATACGTACTAAACGCTCGGAATGAGATACGATCTAACATATTTCATCATGAAATGTTTCCGTACCTCATTTCCAGGCCCTTCGTCAGGCTTATAATCACAGTTAATACAATGCTCACAATAACAGATTAAAATAAATATGGTAACCTTCTCCAAAAGTTATCTATTTATATTTTAATTTTTGACCCACAGTTTGTTTTGATTCACACTAGGGCATCAATAACTAAACCTCTATATAATCATATGCGTAACGTACATAAAAATAACCACTCGACAACTATATATAAATTTATTTGTATATATGTCTACGACATGAATTTTCTCACAAACTCATCGTCGTCAAGGTCTCGCACAATGTAATGTGCTTTGGCTTCATGTTAAAATATCAGCTAATTTTGTTCTTGAAAATCAAAATATCATTGAGCCCTAACCAAACTTGAGCCAAGTTTCTGCAAATTTCCTTCTGGTCGTTAGAGTTACAGATAATACAACTAACCACGGGGCATCCTTCAACAGAAATATGGAGAGCTCTACGAGAAAATAAACCGTTGTTCCATCTGAACAAATCAGAACTACGTGTCTCCAACACGATGCACCATATCAATTTAATAGGCCAACTAATTGCACCTAAAAAGAGGCTTTTAACTCCAGTTAAACCCCAAGTTACCTTATAATAGTATTTATGATTTTTCGAAATGGGCATCATCACACAATCAAAAATTTCTTGGACATTACCATTTTCCTTTGTCACTAAAGTGAAGGTATCTAATATAGCCTCGGGGTTTATAGGAAGCTAAATTCTGTGACCAAATCCAGTGCGTACCCTATTACAAATATAAAAACACTACTTTTAAAACTCATTGGCGTTAATTTCTTCTCAGTGTTTCACCTCAGATAAACTTCCTCCCCATTCGGGTAGCACGAGAAGGTTCATGGACAAAACTCTTTGCAATGACTCCGACTACTGTATGTCATGTCCTGATAACATAACTGTTTTTATTCATGACCTAGCACCTTATAAATGTCCTATCACATTTAGCAGATCTTTGACTCGTGATCATTTGTAAAAAACAGCAAATTGCATCTGCATACGTTGATTTCCTAGAGTGTTATATTACATTTCAAGGTATACTGCCTTTGACATCTAAGGCCAATTAAATCAAGAATATTGAGTCATCATAGACTTTGAAGAACTTAGAAAAATTAGAGTTTTGAACTAGTATCGCGAGGTCCCTCTCGGCCTATATAAACAACTATATCCTTTACGTATGCACCTGAGGAATTTAGGAAGATTAAGCAGAAATTCTATTAATTTTTCATTGAATGATGACGAGAAATTGCTGTCAGGTCATCAATTCGTTAACAAGTGCCACTATGATAGCACATCCAGATTTCAAATTACATTTACATCTGATGCTACTGAATTCGCAATTGGGATCAACTATGAACAAAAAATCGATGGAGTTTGGAATACAATTTTATTTTACTCGCGTATTCTACAACCTGTAGAAACTACATACGACAATAGCGTTTGAGAACTCCTCGCTATCCATGTCATGGTGCGCCAATTCATTAGTATCATAGGCCACAGCATATGTGTGTTTTCACAGATCATGCTTTCTTAGTTAGCATTCATAGAAATGCGACTTCAGCAGTCGCAAAGTACCCTTCCAGGGAATAAACTCAGTTGTCACGTCTTGTTAAACGGCAATTCAATATTCTTCTTATATAAGTCGCACAAAAATTTATTTCAGGCTCACTTTCAAAGTCAGATGACTCTCTACTTCCACCTGAGCCTTCGCCATTCTTCGTCAACTCTGTGACTCTCAATGAGCTCATTTTAAACCATCACTCCAATAAACAGTATCACTTTACGCCAAACTACCGCCTACCACTCGCAGTCTAATGATATGTTAGAGAGAATACTTAGAGCAATTAAAGTAACTTTGCATCCTCATCCATTAATGGCAAATGGATAGATGCATTACATTTAGTCTCCTTGCAATACATTCCCGTATACGCGAAACTATTCAAACGTCTGCGTCATAGCTCTTGTATGCCACGGACTTATGCTGACAGAAGTGTTTACTATAATTTTTAAATTATTCTTTGTATCAAAAGTCAATTTTTTGCGCACCACACTCGTTCTATTTCACCTAACATAATCACATCCCTTGGATCCATATGACTAATTATTCATGCTTTCTTGTCTTACATGGTATAACTAACTGTTTCTAGCTAACGAATGTGTATCATCAATGACCAGTTATTTGGTATTATGTAATTTTAGCGACAAGGATCGTGTACACTTTATTTGTTATTAGTATTTGGCTTTTATGACAATCAGCAAGATTAGCCAAGACCTTCAAACAGCAATTGAATCATCCTACTTTGTTAACTCCACGGGCTCACGTGCATTTACCCAGAGGAACACCAGCCAATGAACAAGACACAGAGAATAAGTTTCAAGAAGGACTTCTGTACATCAGCTTCGGCTCAGGTTCTCACACTTTCATGGTATTCGTCTATGAATGTCAACATAGACCTATTAATGACCACCAACATTACTAATTGTACTGTTGACTTCTTAGTAATGTTACAAAGCACTCCAGCTAAAGCGTTACACTAGTAATATTGAAAATAAGAATCTGGTATAACAGGGAGTCCCCTATGGTAGTGATCAGAGAGCTTGTACAGTCTGAATCCATGACTGAAATTGACAATGTGAAGCAAGTGCAAACGTCAGAGTAGGTGAAAAGCCAGTATGACAGGAGACAGCACGCACACGTAGCGCACAGCAGAAGGCAAACCTGAGAATTGACTGGCATGGTAAATTAACCATGCTTAAATGGTTTTGAAAACGAAAGGTCGCACGTCATTGGTTAACGGCAAATTTTGCTTTTTTAATTGGTGCCGCGTGAATTGAATTTTAATTTCATTTACGCAATATGTCGGCGAATTGTTCTTGACCCGTTACAATTGTTTATCATATTTTGGTGCTTCGTTTAATTCTGCCGTTGTTAAACGTTTGTTGTTCTTGAGCCGTTACATCACTTTCCTCTCTAAAAAAAGAAATGCATGGCAGAGTTCAAACCAAGTTACGCAATAGGTTATTATTTTGCCCATAGCTATAAAAAGGTACCGTAAATGCTGGGCTTAAGTATGCTTGTTAGTTGCTTCAACAATGATAAAACGTAACGACAAAATATGCACTCAAACATTGACGCAGATATGGAATAATACCAGTGAACTGTTTATAAATACTACACAATTGTTATCTAAGAACAGTTGGATATACCACGTGAGATAAGTGAGTGTGAGAAGAAAATGAATCATGTTGATTCAAAGAGGTCACGTTGCGTGAAATAGGGCGCAAGTGGTGTACGTAAAGTTAAAAATTTGATACTTAGAATATAGAAAAATTAATGTAGAAAAATCCTCTGTTACACGTTATGCAAAGTTGAGATTTTAGGCAGATAGAGTCTGAGGCGTGTGTATAAGGTTGTATGTTCTCATGATCAGGCGGTTCGATAAACGGTTTCAACCTATCTATGCTTACTGATGTAGATGTCGCACCTTGGATGATAATAAAGTACTTTGGCTCTCTGAGAAAAATCGGGCAAGGACCGCGATATTTTGGTTGTAGCTGTGCAACAACAGCGCCGTTGCGAACGAGAACTCTCTTGCAACTGTGGAGCTGCGGGTGCACAAAGACAGGACGAGACTTATGTCACGGCTACTGTTCAGACATGTTACGTAAATGAAGTCGGAGGCGGGTAGCTTCTTCTTATGGGTCATTCTGTGCGGATAGTAGACGTGGGAGCTGACTAGGCAGGCGTAGATCCATGCCATACAAGAATTGTGACGTAGACGTTTTAATGGATTCACGAGAGCGGGAACGCATGGCAAGCAGAACTAAAAGTAGTTCATCAGTCTAGTTGCCATTAATAGATGAGGCTGCTAAAGCAGCTTCGAGTTTCCTATGCATTGTCTCTACCATACCGTTAGATTGGGGATTGTAGGCAGTCGTCTGGCGTAAGGTGAGTCCCATGAAACGCAAGGTGGTTTTTAAACGATCCGATGAGAAGCAAGTGCCTCTGTCAGTAATAACCTCATTTGAAATACCATAATTGGATATCTATGCAGAGATAAAACTGATAGTTACTTCCTCTGCAGAAATGGTGCCAAGAGGTAATACCTCAGGCCATCGCGTAAACCTATCAATCATAGAAGGTAGCTGAAACGTTGAACCTTTATCAGATGAACTACATCAATGAGGACGATGGCAAGGCTAGAAGTATTATGGAAATGTTGCAACTTAGGACGAGTGTGCCATGTGATCATGATTTTCTGGCAAATGGCACATTTGGAGACACATTGTTTAGCGTTCTGTCTGAGACTGTGACCCTATAAACGATCTGTAAGAAGTCGGACAGTCGCCTTTCTTCCTGTGTGAGAAATTTAGTGAATTGATTTGAAAACGTTTCTCTGAAGGCTGTTTGGCCGAACTGGCTTGTTGGGCTGCGTACCCGTGAAGTAACCAAAAGGTAAACCTTCTCAGAGTCGACACACGAAGTTGGTGGGGTGATAAGCTACTGATCTTTGAATGTGAATGTCACCACGATGTTCTGTTTGAAGGAGGGATGGCGTTAGTACAGGTTCACTGAGTGTCACGGAGTTGACAGTGAATGGGAGACTGCAATGAAGTTTTGTTTGCCCTTGACATGAAAGATGTCGAATTGCCATTTGCTTAGACGTGAAAGCTGTCTTTCCACTCTGGCAGGGTACTTGGCGATAGATGAAGTTGCGTTTCGAAGTGCGCTAACTAGTGGTGCATGATCTGTGAAAACAACAAATCTGCTACTGCCAATGATGCTGATAAAATGGCGCACCGCGTCGTGGATGGCGAGAAGTTCTCGGCCGAAAGTGTCGTACCTCGTTTCTACTGGTTGGAGAGTACGCGAGTAGAAACTGATAGGCTTCCGAACTCCGTCGATTTCTTGTTCCAAAGTGGCTCCAATAGCGAATTCAGAAGCATATGTCGTGAGTAAAAATGGTCGTTGAAAATCTGGCTGCGTTAGCATTGTGGCATTTGCTAACGAGTTGATGGCGAGTCGAAGTAATTCCTCGTCTTTGGTTGACCAAGCAATGATGGAATTCTTGCTAAGTCATTTTTGATTACGCATGTAACTGCACAACAGATAAAGTTGTCTTGAAAAGCCCGGAAGGAACTTGCGATTGTAGTTTAGTACTCTCAGAATTTTCGGCATTTCGCTAACAGTCTTTGGTGACTTTATATTCTTGATTGAATTCGCCTTTGACGGCAAATGTTGAATACCTCGTGGCGTGATACGATGCCTTAAGAATTTCACAGATGTAGTTGCAATGTGCGTCTTGTCACAGTTGATCTTGAGTCCGTGGTTGGATAAGCGTGAGAGATTCAAAGTCTGGACTGAATACCATTAAGTCTTCGATATGCCTGAGGTCAATCACTGAGAAAAAATTGCTGTCGTTGAGTATTTCAAGTAAGATATAATATATTGTGAATAGGATATGCATCGGATTTTGTCACTGACTTTAACTTGCGGTAATCTCCGCAGGCTCTGTACGACCATTTGATTTGAAGAATAAGTGCAGTTGTGACGCCCATGAACTTTTCGATGGTCTGATGATTCCGTCTTCCAACAGCCTTGAAAATTCCTTTTGGGCAGCTTTCAGTTTAGCAGGGGCCAGTGGTCGCATCTTGAGTGCAATAGGTTGTCCTTCTGTGACGATATGGTGCATCGTGTTGGAGACTCGTAGCTCTGACTTGCTGAGATCGAAAAGCGACTTTTGTTCTCGAAGAGCTGCTGATATCTCTGCTGAATTATGCTCTGGGGTTGGCTAAATGAACTGTAACTCAAAACGCTTAGAGACAAGTGTCCAAAAACTTTGCTCGATTCCGGTGGAGGGTCGATGATGTTTTGATTGGCGAGATTAAAATTGAGCCCAAATTTCAAAAGGAAGTCAAAGCCTATTATGATGTTTAAGACCTTGAACACGATGAATTTGTGAGTAATTTCCCGCCGTTAACCTATGTTTAGTGTGCGATTCCGGCTGCCATATGTAGGTATGGATTCCCCTGTAGCTGTTTTGAGTAAAACGCCTAGCGACATCTCCGCCATTGAATCACCCTTGAGAACTGAGACTGCTGCACCTGTGCATACGATGAATTCGCCAGTTCTGAAATCAAAAAGATGCAGAAGTTCTTTGGGCTGTTTGGCCGGGTCATGCCAACAAGTAGGCTGGTGATTGCAACGATCAATGTCAGTTTGACTGTCTATGTAGCATATTCGGCGTGGACGAAAATAGTAAATAGGAATATCAGATTGTAAGTGTTTGCTTCCTTGTTTCTCTGCGCAGAAAGTACGGTCTTCTACTTTCGCCGCCATACGTCTCTCGATCTCGATTCTCCACTGCGCCTGTTTCCTGTGGCCTTTTCCGTCAACTGTGGAAATTGGCATCCATTTGGAAATTCATCCTAAAGATAGAAATAGTCTTGACATCAATAAAAAATGCTCTTTGTTATAACACCAGTTCTTTGAGGGCATATCTATTAAAAGATTGCGGGGATCTAGATCGCCGCCTACTGTTATTTCGTATTTTGGGTGTACAAATTGATCGAGCGTTCACCAGATTTAGCTCGGATTCCCTTACAGCCAATCCTTCTAGAACTTTAGCCATTTTCGCTATTGTCCTCCCTAAAGAGAAGATCCTATCACACCGCGGGGAAGGACAAAAAGATGACGAATTTAACTTAGGTTCAAACACCATAAATTCTAACTCGCATCTCTCTGATAAGTCTATTGAGAGAGAGTTAGGAGCTGCCTGGCAAACAATTTTGGTGACTGGAGAAGATTGTTAATAAAAACAGCCTTAGCCTCATAATCAGAAATATTGGTTTTATACCAACGTTTCCGGAATTCACTCAAAATTTCAATGGGACCACGGTTTGGCATGACTAACTGCGCGTATTTATTTATTATCTGTTCAGTTTTTGTGGTACCCAGTAAGGCTTCTACTTCATTGTGGAGGCCCCAAATTGGAATTTGTAGTTTCCTAATGGCCTCAAGCTTCAGATAAATTCATCGCTGCAATTCTGAAAGTAGTTTAGCGAAAACCTTTGACAATTTTGGATGACTGTAATAATCAGGAAACGGGGAGAAAGCGGAATCTACCCGCATAAAGAATAGCTCGCAATCTCCATCCCAAACAGGAACATCAATATCTAAAATTAGACCTGACATTCTAACAATTTTACGAGGTCTTAAAAGCATAAATTTATAAGCAAGATGAAACTTATAAAAAGACGTGAAACAAAACGCTTACCCAAAATCGGTTTCCACAGTTGAAACAAAATCTGCGTGATGAGCAATGAGCACAGATGAAATTAGTTCTTTCACAAAATCACAAGTCACAGTTCTGCATTTTCGTACAGTCAAAAATGTTTGTTCACAAAATCAAAAAATTATTCTTCGTCCACATTCCAGTTTGGCACACGAGATCACAAAGGTGTACAGTTTTTTACGTAGGAGAAAACTTTGAATAGAACACCTTCCCTCTAAAAATTCCTAGCAATAAAATTTCTTTAGGAAGATTCACAACCAGATTCAAATATGGTATATGCCAACTTCAATTTACTGTACTCACAAAAAATAAAATGTAAAAGAAATACAGTGGATTTTATTGTAACGACACAAATAAATTGCCGACATATTGCGTAAATTAAATTCAATTTTATTTACGTTGCACCAATGAGAAAAATACGAAATTTGCCGTTAACCAATAGTTTGTAAGTAGACATATATTTCTATGACATGGCATTTTAAGCACGGCAAATTTACCATGCAGTTCAGTCGTCGCGTTTGCATTCTTCAGCGCGTTACGTGTGCGTGCTGTCTGCTGTCATCACTTATGCTGATTATTGGATTGTCTTCACTACCAATTGGCAACATCGGTGACGCCAATCTTGTTGCTGTACAACTAGAGAGACGAGCCAATTAATGCAGAACTTCAACGAAGTTTCCACACCGAGATTACAACTCAACAACAGAAGGTACCACAGCCCAAAGCAACCCAAGAGTCTAAGACGTCTTCATACTTACGGAACTTTTCGGCATTTGCCGAAGAACGCACGACCGGCCCTGTTAAGGACCCCATAACAGTACATAACTATTTATTTATGGCACTTTAACCGAGTTTGTAACGTCGTACGGCATTTACTTGAAGCTGGGGCGTTTACAGTATTCGAAATTTTGCGATTTGCTAATAAATCGAAAAGCAGTACTGTTCTAATTATCCTGGCGCGGTCGCCAATTTTGCAAGTAAATTCCGTACGATGTCACAAAGTCAAATAGGAGCCAAGATGGCTAAGAGTAGTTTTGTTTTGCCCTTATTAGGGCTGGTATTGTGTTCTTCGGTAAATGCCGAGAATGTTAGTTAGTGTAGCAGTGTCTACATTACTCCTAGACACTCGAGACCAGCCATGGCTGACTGGCTGTTGTTCCTTCTATCGGGGCGTTGACAACTTTGTGAATGCTGAGTAATGTCTCATTGAAGATCTGCGGTATCTGGCACACGTAAAGGTCCAATAAGTAGATGTTGGTCCGTCTCACTAGTTGTTCAGCAACAAGATTGGTGTGACTTAAATTGACACTGTGAAGAAAGTGCAAATATCAGCGTAGGCGAAAAGCCAATATGACAGGAGGCAGCACTCACACGTAGCGCACAGCAGAAGGCAAAGGTGATTACTGACTGACATGGTAAATTACCCATGCTTAAATAGTTTTGAAAACGGAACTCACACGCCATTGGTTTGTAGGGGTACTTTTCGCTGTAGCTATCTCGTTCCTGATTTTGTACCCCTACTACATATCAATGGTTGCTATTATTACTACCCGAGCATTCAATCAGTCTGTTCCTTTTCAGATGGTTAATATTAGAAGGCCGAAGAAAGGTTTCATGTATATATTACACACAATGTAGCACATAAATATAATTCACTGTTAATCTGAATTGAAGGAGTTGGATGGTAATAATACAGATTTTTTAATGTAAAATTATATCTTAAACACTATTCTCAGTTAGTCAAAATTGAATATATGTTTGTCAGCTGTAAAAATGGTTTTTATGCAAAAATATGATTTAAATGCCATTCACAATTAAGCTAAATTGTCCGTCTTCTAGACGGCAAAAATAAAAGTTATTTAAGTTTATCATAGAAAATTGTTTTATGCTCAATCAGTTATTCGCGTACAAAGGTCTGAATTGCTCAACATTTATGCCATCGATTTAAAACAAATGATACATGGAAAAGTCATCGTTAAAGGTTATCACTATAAAAAGAATGTAAATCGTTTAAGGACTTCAATGACACAACTCACAAGTGTTAAGATCACCGTTTGTAACGATTCTATCTCAGTACATGATATTAATATATTGTTCTCTGAAGTTCGGATAGTCCAAATTTTCAAACTAATCGGAATAAGTTCACTATGACACAATAGTCCACCGCGTGTTTTTTTCGTTCCCAGCGCGGTTCTGTTCTTTTTATAAAAACACTATTAATTACACATAAAATTTCAGTTTAAGAAATATCGGTTAAAACTGCTTGAGACTAAAAAGGATTGTTCCTAAAATCACAGCTAAGGGAAATATTGTTTAAGGACAGAGTTAGAATATTTGACCTTAAAGAGCACAGCGTTTGTAAAAATTGACCTTCGTTGGGTTGTAACACGGAGCCGCGTGTTACAGGTTAACGGCAAAGTTTGCTTGCTTTAATTGGTTCCACTTAAATTGATTTTGAATTTCATTTACGCAATATGTCGGCAAATTGTTCTTGAGCCGTTACAATTTGTAACGACATAAATCAATCGCCGACATATTGCGTAAATTAAATTCAAATTTATTTACGTTGCACCAATGAGAAAAAAGCAAATTGCCGTTTAACCACGTTTAACCACGTTTAACCAATAGTATGCAAGTACACACATTGCATGCTATTTAAGCACGGTAATTTACCATGCAAGTCAGTTGTGGCATTTGCCTTCTACCTGCTTCACGCGTGTGCGTTCTGTCGGCTGTCAATACGTGTGCGCTCTGTCGGCTGTCAATACCTACGCTGATGATTTGATCGTTTCACCAACAACTAACTACATCCGTGACTCATCTTGTTGCGGGATACCGGAGAGACGAGCCAATTGAGTGCAGGACCTGCAGGACACCATCCACAACGCGATCACAGCTCAACCACGGGAGCGACAACTCAACCAGAGTCCACTCAAGGCTCTAGGACATCTTCAACTCTGAAGACTTCAAGAGAACGAATTACCAGGCCCTCTTAAGGGCCCCCATATCAGTAACTAATCTCTATTCAGAGCACCTTAACCGAGTTTGTAACGTCGTACGGCATTTACTTGAAGCCGGGGCGTTTACAAAATTGGCAACCGCGCCAGGATATTGATTATTGTTCTGATTTTTTGGTATAAATAAAATTGACTTCCTTTTTCATCTATTTGGGGTAAAAATCGATTAAGATTTGCGTGATCGTGGTCATCTGTGAATTTTTTTGGGTATTATATATATTCGTGGTTTTTGGGGGATATAATAATGATTGACATTTGTGTTTTCTATCCTGATTTGGTTTCTGGTAAAAATCGATTAAGATTTGCGTGATCGTGGTCATCTGTGAATTTTTTTTGGGTATATATATATATTCGTGGTTTGTGTTGGGGGATATAATAATAGATTGACATTTGTGTTTTCTTTACCCTGATTGTGGATTTCTGGGAAATCTGTTGGGTATATATTCGTGGATTTGTGGGGATAATAATAACAAATCGGCATCAAAGGCCAATGGGTCCTTTGTTCATCTTTTCTACGTACAAAACGGCACCGTACGTACTCAACAACTCAACTTCGGATTTTGGAAACAGTGACTTCTTTGTTCTGCTCTTATTCAACTGTGGAAGCTGTTTGTGGGTAAGCGTTTCGTTAAAGTATATTTATATATTTTCATATTGCTTTTAATTTATGCTTTTAAGATCCCGTAAGATTGTTAAAATATCAGGTCCAATTTTAGATATTGATGTTCCTGTTTGGGATGGAGATAGTGAGCTATTTTTTGTGCGCGTAGACTCCGCTTTCTCCCCGTTTCCTGATTATGACAGTCATCAAAAACTGTCAAAGGTTTTTGCCAAACTACCTTCTGAATTGCAGCGACGGATTTATCCTAAGCTTGAGGCCATTAGGAAGCTACCTTATCCCATTTGGGCCTACAAAACGAGGTAGAATCCTTGCTTGGACCCACGGAAACTGAGCAGATAATAAACAAATATGCGCAGTTAGATATGCCAAATCTTGGTCCCATAGAAATACTGAGGGAATTACGGAAACGTTGGTATAAAACCAACATTTCTGACCATGAGGCTAAGGTTGTTTTTATTAACAATCTTCCCCAAACATTAAAACTCTTTGCCAGACAGCTCCCCAACACTCTCTCTCTAGATGACTTATCTGAGAGATGTGAGTTAGAATATAGGGTTTTGGAACCCAAAGTGAATCCATCATCCTTTTCTTCACCCCCGCAAGATGATAGAATCTCCTCCTTAGAGAGAACAGTGGCGAACATGGCCAAAGTTCTAGAAGGATTGGCCATTACCAAATCCGAGATAAATCAAGTGAATGCTCGACCAAAATTCGTTTCCAAGTCAAATTATAATGGTAGGCGGCGATCGAGATCTCCGCAATCCTTTAATAAATATGCCTCAAAGAACTGGTGTTATAACCACCAGAAGTTTTTTATGCTTGCCAAGTTTGTCTTTGTCGTTCCGAAGAATTTCCGAATGAGTGTCAATTTCCACAGCTGACGGAGAGGACAACAGACCGCAGGCACAAGAGTGCATCAGCATCAGGAAACGTCTGGCGCAGGAAGTAGAAGACCGTACTTTCTGCACATCAACGGCATCAACGGCGCTACAGGGAAGAAGCCAACTACAATCCGACATCCCTGTCGACTCTTTTCGTCCACGCCGAATTTTTCACATAGAGAACCAAACAGACAATGCCGGTCGCAATCACCAGCCTACTTGTTTGCATGACCCGGCCAAACAGCCAAACGAACTTCTGCACCTTCTTGATTTCAAAACTGGCGAAGAGTTCATCGTAGACACAGGTGCAGCAGTCTCAGTTCTCAAAGGTGATTCAATGGCCGAGATGTCGCTAGGCGTTCTTCTCGCAACAGCTACAGGCGAGCCCATACCAACTTATGGCTGCCAATACCGCACACTCAACATGGGTCTACGACGTGAATTTTCCCACAACTTCATCATTGCCAAGGTCTCACATAATATAATAGGCCTTGATTTCCTTCTAAAATTTCGGCTCATTGTTGATCTTGCCAATCAAAGATCATCGACCCCTCCACCGGACTTGAACAAAGCTTTTGGACACTTGCCTCCGAGCGTTTGGAGTTACAGGTCATTCAGCCAACCCCAATGCATCATTCAGCAGAGATATCAGCAGCTCTTCGAAAATACAAATCGCTTTTCGATCTTAACAAGTCAGAGCTACGAGTCTCCAACACGATGCATCATATCGTCACAGAAGGACTAACCTATTGCACTCAAGAAGCGACCACTGGCTCCTGCTAAGCTGAAAGCTGCCCAAGAAGAATTCTCAAGGCTTTTGGAAGAGGGAATCATCAGACCATCAAAAGGTTCATGGGCGTCACCACTGCACTTAGTCTCTAAATCAAACGGATCGTACAGAGCCTGTGGAGACTACCGTAAGCTAAATTCAGTGACAAAATCTGATGCATATACTATTCCAAATATCAACACATTACTTGAAAAACTCAACGGCAGCAATTTCTTCTCAGTGATTGACCTCAGACAAGCGTACCATCACATACCGGTAGCACCAGGGGATATCGAGAAAACTGCAGTCATCACCCCATTTGGCCTTTTTGAATATCTTTACATGCCTTTTGGACTCAAGTGTGCTACTCAGACATTTCAAAGATTCATAGACAACATACTTTGCGACGACTCTGCTTATTGTATGTCATATCTAGATGACAGTATGGTATTCAGTCCAGATCTAGAATCTCATGCGAAACATCTACGAAATGTCCTCTCACGCTTATCAAACCACGGACTCAAGATCAACTGTGACAAGACGCAGATTGCAACTTCATCCGTCGACTTCTTAGGGCATCGTATCTCGGCCCAAGGTATTCAACCGTTGCCGTCAAAGACGAATTCAATCAAGAATATCAAGTCACCAAGGACTGTGAGCGATTTGCAGAAAATCCTGGGAGTACTAAACTATTATCACAAGTTCCTTCCGGGCCTTTCAAAACAACTTTATCCTTTGTGCAGGCACCTGCGGAACCGAAAAGGACTTAGCAAGAATTCCATCATTGCTTGGTCATCCGAAGACGAGGAATTACTTCGACTTGCCATCAACTCGTTAGCAAATGCCACAATGCTAACGCATCCAGATTTCGAAAAGCCATTTCTACTCACGACAGATGCTTCTGAATTCGCTAATGGAGCCACTTTGGAACAAGAGATCGACGGAGTTCGGAAGCCTATCAGTTTCTACTCGCGTACTCTCCAACCAGTAGAAACAAGGTACGACACTTTCGGCCGAGAACTTCTCGCCATCCACGACGCAGTGCGCCATTTTATCAGCATCATTGTCAGTAGCAGATTTGTTGTTTTCACAGATCATGCACCACTAGTTAGCGCACTTCGAAACGCAACTTCATCTATCGCCAAGTACCCTGCCAGAGTGGAAAGACAGCTTTCTCGTTTAAGCGAATGGCAATTTGACGTCTTTCACGTCAAGGGCAAACAGAACTTCATTGCAGATGCCCTGTCTAGGCCAGACGTCTCTCTACAACCACCTTCGCCGTCACCATTCACTGTCAACTCCGTGGCACTCAGTGAACCTGCGCTAACGCCAACTCTCCTGCGAACTGAACAACGCGGTGACATTCACATTCAAAGATCAATAGCCCGTCACCCAACCAAGTTCATATGCCGTCTGTGGGAAGGCTTACCAATTGTTTACTTCACGGGTACGCAGCCCAACAAGCTAGTTCTGCCGACCAGCCTTCAGAGAAAGGTTTTCGATTCAATTCACTCAATTTCTCACCCAGGAAGCCAAGCGACTGTCCGACTTCTTACAGATCGTTTCTGGGGTCACAGACTTAGGCAGAATGTTAAACGATGGGTCTCAGAGTGTGCTATTTGTCAGAAAAACAAGATCACACGACACACTCGTTCTAAGTTGCAACATTTTCGGTCTACTTCTTGCCTAGCCATCGTCCACATCGACATAGTTCATCTGACAAAGGTTCAAGGTTTCAGCTACCTTCTAACTATGATCGATAGATTTACACGGTGGCCTGCGGCATAACCTCTTGGCACCATTTTGCAGACGAAGTAACTAACGGTTTTATCTCTGCATGGATATCCAATTATGGTGTTCCCAATGAGTTCATCACGGACAGAGGCACTTACTTCTCATCTGATAGTTTCAAAACCACCTTGCGGTACATGGGATGCATCTTACGCCAGACGACTGCCTACCATCCCCAAGCTAATGGTATGGTAGAGAGAATGCATAGGGAACTCAAAGCAGCTTTAGCATCCTCGTCCATTAATGGCAACTGGGTCGATGCACTACCTTTAGTTCTGCTGGCCATGCGTTCTCGTACTCGAGAATCCATTAAACGTCTGCGTCACAACTCTTGTATGGCATGGATCTACGCCTGCCTAGTCAGCTCCCACGTCTACTACCGGCACAAGATGACCCACAAAACGAAGCTACCCGCCTTCGACTTCATTTCAGTAACATGTCCGAACAGCAGCCGAGACACACGCCTCGTCCAGTCTTCGTTCACCCACAGCTCCACAGCTGTAAGAGAGTAATCGTTCGCAACAATACTGCTGTTGCACCACTACAACCCAAGTATCGCGGTCCTTACCCAATTTTACTCAGACAGCCAAAATACTTCATCATTATGCAAGGCGCTACACCGACATCAGTAAGCATAGACAGGTTAAAACCGTTTATCGAACCACCTGATCCTGAGAGCGTTCAACCTTCTACACACGTCTCAGGCTCCGTCTGTCCACAATCTCAACCTGCTTTGTATAACGCGTAATTAATTTTTTTTTAAACATTAACATTTAACTATAAATTTTTTTAACCTTACGTTAATTTTCGTATTTGTCTCACGTGGCATAACCAGCTGTTCTTAGCTAACAATTGTGTATCATTTTTGAACAGTTCTTTGGTATTATGCCATCTCTGAGGCAATGTTCGTGTACATATTTTTGTGCAATTACCTTTGATTTTAATGTATATATATTTTACATTATAATGTATTTCTCACACATGACATTACACTGCCTATTTTGGTACGACCAGCTACTTAGAGCTAACGCTTTCGTGTAGCAACACTAAGTAGTGATCAGCTTCATATCATGGGACAGGCCACTTTCAATGCATATCTCAACTTTATCTATTTCACAAAGACCACTCTACAAATGTCATGACCACAACGTCGAGCACTCTAGCTCCTTTGGTCGTATACAAACACATTGACAACGATCCAACCTGCTTAGGTTTTTAACTTAAACCTGGCAAATTCAGAGGCGATTTACCTCGAAATCTTCACGCTGCTCTATTTTGCCTCACGTGCTATGACCGTCCACTAGAGCTAACAATTTGTGTAGCAATTCCTAGTGGTTACCTGGCATCATATCATTGTTGAAGCAACCAACAAGCATATTCAAGCCCAGCACTTATGGTTCATCATATTTTTGCTTAACTTGGTTCGAACTCTGTCATGCATTTCTTATCTAGCCTCGCAGAGAGGAATTTTTTTTCTTTTTTTCAGAGAGGAAAGTGTTGTAACGACACAAATCAATCGCCGATATATTGCGTAAATTAAATTCAAATTTATTTACGTTGCACCAATGAGAAAAAAGCAAATTGCCGTTTAACCACGTTTAACCAATAGTATGCAAGTACACATATTGCATGCTATTTAAGCACGGTAATTTACCATGCAAGTCAGTTGTGGCATTTGCCTTCTACCTTACGTCACGCGTGTGCGTTCTGTCGGCTGTCAATACGTGTGCGCTCTGTCGGCTGTCAATACCTACGCTGGTGATTTGATAGTTTCACCAACAACTAACTACATCCGTGACTCATCTTGTTGCGGGATACCGGAGAGACGAGCCAATTGAGTGCAGGACCTGCAGGACACCATCCACAACGCGATCACAGCTCAACCACGGGAGCGACAACTCAACCAGAGTCCACTCAAGGCTCTAGGACATCTTCAACTCTGAAGACTTCTAGAGAACGAATTACCAGGCCCTCTTAAGGGCTCCCATATCAGTAACTAATCTCTATTCAGAGCACCTTAACCGAGTTTGTAACGTCGTACGGCATTTACTTGAAGCCGGGGCGTTTACAAATTGCTTACCAATTTTTGCTGTTTTGTTTAAACCTGCTGTTCTGAAAATTTGGCTCAAATTCCTTAGTTGGAATTGTTGGTTCATTTATTTCTAGTGAATTCTCTTAAGAAAGTGATATATTTTATTTTCGTTTTCTGGTAATGGTTCGCTTGTTATTTATATCGTAACAGCAATTTTTCTATCGGTATTCAATTTGATTGAAATCATTTTTATAAAAGCATACATTACTGGCTGAAGCTCTACTTTTTAAAATGTCTTCTAAATAAATGAAATTTCGTGTGACTCCTTATCTAGATTTTAAGAACCATAACAAATGTTTGCATGTAGGTGGGCAGAGTGTGCGCAATCGTTCGATAACTACATAGAATTCAATATCCACGTTGCCTCTCATGCTGATGTTAATAAGTGGATTTGTAAGTGGAATCGTTGCAAGTATCCTCCCAATATCTTGTCTATTACTCAATCAGATGTTATTAAAAGACATCTTTCGTGGCATAGTTTTTTGGAACATTTGTCTAAAAAATGCTTGCTAATTTATAATGCTCTAGAAGTTGATTCCGAAAACTCTACCTGCATTGACAGAATACCTCTTCCGAAACATTTCCCAAGCGTTTTGCGCTGCCTTTGGAACTTTTGTTCTTTTGTAACTAATTCTGTTCAGTCTTATTATGAACATTCTCATAAGCATATTGATGAATGTGGAACACTAAAATGTGGAATTGCTAACTGTAATAAGATATTTTCATCAACTCAACAGATACATGAACATATATCCCTCCATTTGAAAGAGCCATTATTTACTTGTGTGTGCTGCTTTAATGAATTTCTTGACAAAAAGTCGTTTTTTCTTCATATAATGTGTAATTCAATTCTTCCTAAATGTCAGCCTGCTTATTTTCGATCTCTGCAATTTTATTGTTCATGGTCCTCTTGTGAATTAAAATTTGATACATATACTGCATTACACTGGCATTTCGACAAGTTTCACCATTCAGATATAAATTTTGGATTCTGTTTTTGGCGAAATTGCTTTATACATGATGGATTCTCGAAAATGTCACCAATTGCGCTGTCGCGACATGTGTATTTGCATCTTTATTTAGAATCTTTAAGACAAAAAACGGCTAAATATTTACAAAATAGAAAATTACCACATAATTTAAGCTGTACTTCTGTTGTGAAAGCATCCTATGTTAAAGATCACGTTGCACATTTGCTTCATGAAAACAGTATTCTGCAAAATGGCTTCTTTTGTAAATGGAAAGACTGTTCGTTTAGGTAATTATATAACATTACAATATTTGAAAATGTCTTCATAATTTTCATTATTATTCAATAGAAAATCAAAAAATATGTTATAAAGTGCTAAGTATTATGCTATTAATGTTATTATATACATGAAAGATTTTATGCATCAGTTATTTTCACTTTCTGATCGCCAGGATATAGCGGCAAACGGAGGATATCTTGAATTGCTGGAATGGTCTTGCGAGCCTTCTATGCCTGTACTATTCTCGATATTCGCCACTTAATTACAACGCACCGTATTCACACCAAAAATTTACCTAGGTTTGCGAAGCTTTGGGTATATCGACGAATTAATTCTGTCTTATATGTATGCGCTTCATGTAACCCAACGTGCTGTGGAATTAGATCTCAATTTAGGCTTCGATAATTTTGTTGTATCATTTACTTTGAAACAATTATATATATATATATATATATATATATATATATATATGCGGCACGGGTGGCGCAGTTGGAGTCAGCCTTCGTAGCATTTGTGCCCAGGTTCGTATCCAATCCACGGCAAATTACGAGCAGTATTTGAAAAGTTCCCAGTAAGTATGAAACTGGTCTACTGAATTAATTGCCTTCGATATCTGATGCAATATTGAGCTGATAATAAGAATGTACATATAATCAAAATACTGCCATTATATTTTTATACTAGAACAAACATTGGACAATTCTTCTTGGATCATGTTTCTTCGCACTGCAAAGCAGATAATTTAAGGACTGAAGAAAATCCTTCATTATCAGAATTAGTGGTTGAAAACATGTGTATGTGGCAAGTGGAAAATGTTCTCTTTTCCTGTGATACAAATTTGCGTAAGTTCTTAAATTGAGATACCTTAATTTTTGACATAACTTTTGCTATTATAAACTATTCTTTAATTCTTACCTCTTAAAGTTGTATAAGGTATAGCTATGACGTAAAGTCCATCCTCTCCTAAACGTGGTACGACGGTGTCAACCATGTCTTGATGGCCGATCGTACATGGGCTAACGGTGCTATGGCGATGGTGTCACCAGGGCGTGGTGGATTTCCGACCGGCAATCGGATCTCCTATAAAATACAACATGAGCCCAACGATGGCACCATGACTCGGCGTGTGTTCCCCGCCACAAAAGGGTTCAACAGCCACAGGATTACATGGACTCCTGGACAGTACCCCGTACTTCCGAATGGCGAATGAGCTCTCAACAGCCACCGGCAACCATGCAACTTACTGCTGCCTTGCAGACTGCGCTTGGATGTGCAAAGGCTAGAGGTGCGTCCTCGATCAAAAAGCCGAGTGGTGAGGGGACACCATTTGTACCAAATTCCCAAGAATCTCCATGAAATGTGGAGCCGGCATATCCTCCAAAAGGAGTCAGCCACAATAAAGTAAAGTAAGTTATTATTATCGCCAGTATGCTTCACTTGAGGAATTTGGACTTGATGCTCAGTGAAATGGACGGTTGCTTTCAAAATGTGTTGCACAACTTTCCAAAGGCTGCAGCTGCAAAGATATTAAATATGGAAATCTCGGCAAAAACCGATCCGTATTGCGTCACCTAAGATCCTAGTTATATGAGACTGGATGTATGGCCAATTCCCTACGATCTTCTGTACCTGATAAAAATAAGCCTTGGTCATTTTTAATGCGTATAACTGCAAACTCTGATGAATGAACACGTTTTGAACAAAATGAATTGCTGTCTGTGGCTCATGGGAATAAATTCCGATGAGTCCTAATAGTTTTCGAGTAATCGAAAAATTTTGTCCTGGCCTCCATCATTTAGCAAACGTCGCCATGATCTAACACTCGGGAGAGAATCGGAAGCATCTAATAATTCTACGAAAGCATTAATTGATGACAGCTGATATCGATGGCACAACTCAAGTAAGAGGCGCAAATGCATGAATTTGGTTCATGCATACCATTCCAGGCCGAAATCCGGCTCGAGTTAATCTAGTTCGCTTCTGTCGCTTTTTGCAAATTCTGAGGATAATAGCAGTGTCAGTCTTTGCTGCAGTACAGTGCTAACTGATACCTCGGTATTTAGCAGGAGTTCTAGTGTTATTTCTGTAAATGGGTATCAAAATGGAAATCTTCTTCCAGTTTAGGATGGTTTGCCCGCTCCAGACTGCAGAGATTAACTTGGTTATCTTCTACCCCGCCAAGGAAGGCTGTAGACTTCAGTGGCTTGCGGTCCATCATGAGACCGCAAGTTCCTACCACTTCATTAAAAGTAGGGGTTTTGACGCCCGTCGTGTATAAATTTCGACTTGTCACTTAATTATAAACTACGCCGTATTTAATTGATGGTAATTTGTGGAGATTCATGATTTGGTTGACAAGTTGTCCTCCAAAACGAATGGCGCTCGTAATCCCTTTGTAGTTTTCAGCGTAAAATTCAAATAAGTTTATATGCTTCTATGCTGGTTCCAACTCATAAGCGACATGGAACCAGTGCTGTTCTTCATCCACCACGTGGCTGGCTGTAAACTCATTGTGTTGCTTATGATTTATTGTGTGACTTCCTCTTAGTTTCGCATCTGATGATACGTTTTGAGGTACTTTAGTATTAGTAGAGATGTCTAATGAGTTAACAGGCTTCATTATAGGAAGACAAGCTGAGGCTTGATTCAGTTTTACCTCGTGATATCGGGCTATTTATAACAGTGTATCATACTCACTAATCAAGAGACAATTGAATAAGCGAAAATATGCGATGGTCTACAGACAAACAAGATTCAATGTAGATATCTGGTTAATTATGCCTTATCGGCATTGACTGGTGGCGTATTCATTTCAAATGTTCTCTGCATAGCAATAATCTCTTTGAATTTCTAATTTTTATTTTTCTTCTCATTACGAGCTTCTATTGTATTCAAATTTTGTAAACCATTGCCAAAGCACAAAGAATTGTTTTATACAAAATTATTTTTAATGATTCCTACTAAGAATTGGCCATTTAGTGTTTCTGCTTATTCTCATTTAATATTTTTCCATACACAAAATAGGTTATCTGTATATTTTCCAAATTGGTAGTAGCTTTGTAAATAATTTTCGATTTTTTTCGATTATGCACTTTAGCAGCTAAATACAAAGTCCGGAATTAATTTAAAAAAAAGTTTTCGGCAGGAATACGCCGCCGAATTAAAACGAGAAAATAATACCACTGGATACATTAGGAGTATACGACTTTTCTGGCAAAGATAGTTATCTCTTGTAATGACCATACGCCAAATAAAATAGGAACAAGCAAATAGGAGAACATTTAAATACCAGATCTAGCGAAACACTCACAGGAGACGGGAGTGTATATAGAATTGGAAGGCTGTATACGGATTTTGATATAAAGTCAGAGTGGATTGACAAGGTTAATAAGAGAGCCATTATGAATAGAATAAAAAAGTGATGCCATGAAGTCAATAGCTATGGAAAATTCTTTAGGTCCAATGTTTAATGTTGCCGCATATATTTCTAGGAAGGTTTGGTTATATAAATCAAAATTAGTAATCAAAGATAGTTAGCGATAAGCTATTCCTTTTACGTTGCACATTGTATTTGATCCAATTCTTTAACATTCGCTCTCTATCTCTATGTGCTCTTCTATATTTCACTTATGATATCATTATATAATCGAATGTATTCTTTTCATAATTTTAATTCATTTAACTTTTTCGAGGCAACTTAAAATTTAATTCTGTAACTTATTTCCTACTCCCGATAATCATTCGCTCTGAGTATGTGATTACTGAACTTGACATCGAATGCTGCACACAGTTAGCGTATCACTAAATACATTAAAATGACTAGTTGGCTCAATTTTACTGCTGGCCCATTATTACCTACGGATGGTACCCAATCAGACTAGAATGTCTCCTAGTCCCAATGAAGAAGACAAGATAACAAGTGACGGCTTTACTTACAAACCACGACCAGTGGTTCAAAGGCCGTTGGCCACAACAATAAGGGTTTGGCTGGGATGTTGTTTTTTTATTTTGAATGAAGGAAATCGAATCAGTATCGGTTAATAGTGCTGCAGCCCATGCATCAGAGGCTATTACACAGGGGAAAATAAGAATGCGCTTGGAACTTTCGAACAAGATAAATCCATTCATTTGTTTAAATCAAGTTTGCGAGCTTGGGGTAAACACCAATCCTAATTTATTTAACTAGTCGTCGAATAACATAGCATAACTCTCGTAGGTCGGTAAAATTTTGAATACTGTACATTTTCAGGTTTTCCGATTATTGGCCTTGATTGATGGGTTCTCATTTGTCCCTTTGTTTTTAAACCCTTTATCAGCTGCTTGTCTGAAAATGATTTTGGAGCAAGATTTTACACTCTTTTTGTTCCGATATTTCGAGACCTAATTTCTAGTCTCATCTTCAGGGTTGACACAATACGCACAGGAAAAACAAATTTTGGCAAATGTGGTATCCTCATTCAAGATAGATTTATTTATATTTAATACCTAGAGTATTTGTTTATTGTCTGCCCTAACATCCGGTCTTCATGCCTCATCTCTAATACACAAATATATACGCAAACTTATCCATGTCACCCCTCCCCGCACACAACAACCTATATAAGCATATGTGTACTCCACTAAAATGAAACTTTAGTCACTTATGACTTTTGTATGGCTGGACATGATGATGATAAAGATCAATTTTTTTAATTTCAATATTACAGTAATTCTCAAATACCCCCGTTCAGCTAATCTCATCCTGATTGAGAAAGGTTATAGAAAGAGACCGAATACGGAGCCTACACTAACGAATCGTATCTCAACCAAATACACATTTAAACTCATATCCTGTATAAATTTATTTTTCCATTTAAATATCTGTGTCAAAACCATGTACACACACACACACACACACACATATATATATATATATATATATATATATAATAAATTAGCAATATTTTTTCTTTTTATTTGAATATTATTTGCTTATTTATGTATATAAGTCTACACGCTACATCTTATGCATATATAGATAAGTATGTAAGCAACCATGTGGGCTCTTAAATGTTGAATCTTTTTGCGCAGTGCTGTCCTTCTTGTTATAGATTTGACCGCATTTTTTTGTGCGGGACAATTGATAGCACTCTTAGGTAGGTATAATCTTAAATGTTGTACTTTTTCAGGTGCTCTGATTATTGGCATTGATTAATGGGTTCTCACTTGTCCCTTCTTTGTTAAGCCTTCCATCAGCTGATTGCCTGAAAATGACATTGGAACAAGATTTTCCATTCTTCTTTTTCCTAATTTTCGGGACTTAATTTACAGTCCCATCTTCAGGATTTCAGAATGCCTATTTTCATCCGAAACGGGTGATTAGAGCAGTAATTTGAGAGGATTGAAAGCTGCGTTAGTCAAAACGCAGATCAGGTAATTTCAATTAATCCAGGTTCACGAATAAAAACATCATTCAATTTGAGAAGATACCCGAATATGTATCTTTCCTATAAATATCTTTTTGTAATACTTGGCCTATTCGTTTTAATTTCGCATCCATTTAATGATAATTCTTCTTTTCCTTCCTTTTCCAATGTAAATTTAACTCTTCTGGTTGATTGGCTAAATAAAGAAATTTCTCCAACTGCTAATCACAATGATTTCAAATTAGGAAGATGTCATCTAAGAAGCTTAAATATTAGTTTGGTTTGAGGGGAGATCTAAACAAGAGATTTTTTCTAGGCAATGCATGTAAATATCAACGACTGGGACCGATAATGGTTGCCTCAAAGGAGCACCATTTATTTTTAGGTAGAATTCAATTCTAAATATAAAGTATACCTTCTTATATCTCAGGTATTCCGTTAAACAACGCTGGACACACTAAATCAACCGGGCACCGTGTTGTGTCCACCTATGTTGGATGGTCCACGTACTTGGATGTCTTCTGTATTTATTATTAGCGTATCGTCTAGACGAGCCTTAATTGTGCCTAATTCTGCAGTTAAATTATTCATTTGAGAAGTCAATGCCTGAATCAACGTTTCCAACCCATCAGAAGCCATTTTAAATGTACGACAAATGCTTTATTTTTACTCAATTATATATAGAATTTTGCTCGCACAACGAGCATCGATTTAATAAAACAAATTTACACATTAATTAATTTATGTTCACTTCAGCTCTAAGTCTGCTTTTCTCATTGGGCTGACTGCTTCATTCTTATACGGACGCTTCTGCGAGGAATTTCTGTTGAAATACTGTCTGCCCTAGATAAGACTTTTTGTTCATTATTTGTCTTAAAGGTGGCTATTGCCACATCTTCCCCCCCTCAGGAATCGGCTTTCGCACTCTGCTTAAACGATCCAGTGCAACAGCTCGTGGTCCATTGGGCAGGCTAACAAAAACAGTATTGTGCTCTGCGTCCACCCTCTCCACGCGATACGGCCCATCATTAACAGCCTGCAGTGCCATGGGCTCGACCTTCGCTACCATTACATAGTCGCCGACCTTTAGGCGAGTGCGTGTCGGTTGCCTTGCATAGCCTTGTCGCTGTGTGGCGCCTACATATTCAGTTAACTGTTTTAGTCGTTCCTGAATATCCGCTATGGTGCAGCGCTCATGGGATCCTTGGATTACCGGTTCACCTGGAAGTCTTATGTGTCCTCCATAGACCATGGTCGTTGGAGCGAATCCTGTAGCTGTTGAGACAGTAAAGCGCATGGCCCGCTCGACCAAATGTAATTTGTCTCTCCACGTTCCCGGGCTCTCGTGGCACCAACATCGCAGTACCTCTTTCATCGTCCTATGTGCGCGCTCAGCTGTCGCATTGGTTTGCGGGTGATAAGTGGCTGTGCGGGAATGCTTTATGTCAAGGTCTTTGCACCACTGATTAAATTCTTTCGACTCAAACTGTGCGCCTTGATCGGTAACTATAACTTGTGGTGCACCGAATCGACTGAGCCATCGCTCTTCTAAGCACGTTATAATCTTTTCTGTTGTGATCTTCTTCAGTGGTACAAACTCGACCCATCGGGTAAACTTATCGACCATGGAAAACACATAGGACACGCCGCCGCGAGCTACCGGCAGTGGACCTACCAGGTCGACATGCAGAAACTCGTTCCGTGCCGTGGCATTGAAAGCAATCGGCGTGACTTTTTCTCGTTTTTGTGGTTTACAACGTTGGCATGTAGTGCACTGTTGACAATAGCTACGAATTTCTTTGGATATGCCAGGCCAATACAATCGTGACTGCAATGTCTCAATGAGCCGCCCAGCGCCGGGATGTCCTAACGTTTCATGCCAAAAGGCCATTAATTCTGTTCTTATAGATTCTGGCACAAACCATTGCACTGTTTGTCCTTCTTTCCGCACCAACAGGCCGTTCTGTAGACTCAACGTTTTATATGGTGCAGACACCCCTGTGCCGGTTTTTAATTGATTAACTATTTCCTGACATGTAGCATCTCTACCCTGTTCTTCAGAGACTTTTATAAGCGGTGAAACCCGCAGAGCGGAAATTCTGCTGAGCGCATCGGCCGCCGCATTCTCGATTCCTGCTCTATGATGAATTGATATATCGTACTCTTCTAGTTCTTCAATGGCTCGATGTACACGTTTCTTCTCAATACATAGTGATCTCTAATGCACTAGCGCTTTGTGGTCAGTAAAGACGTCCACGTGTCCCCCGATGACAAAATATCTAAACTTCCGCAGCGCCCATTGTACGGCAAGTAAATCTTTTTCTGTGACTGTTTAGTTCTGTTCCGCCTTAGTGAGTGTGCGACTTATATATTGCGCAGGACGTCCGTCAGCTTGTAACACCGCTCCTATACCAATATCTGACGCGTCTGTAAAAATTGACATATTACCTACCGGGAAAGTCAAAATAGTTGCATCTATTAATTTCTGCTTACATAGCACAAACGTTTGTTGAGCCTCCTCCGTCCAACGAAATGGTATCTTGGCACTAGTTAACTGAGATAAGGGCTGTTGCGTAACCTCCATCCCTGCGAGGTATGGTCTATAGAAATTCACCATACCAATAAACCGGCGCAATTGTTTTCTAGTAGTAGGCACCGGATAATCCCTGATAGGTTGTCCATTCGAATCTAACGGCATGCATCCGTCCGCTGAGACTAAGTGCCCCAAGAACCGCACTTCTTGACCTATCTGTATCTTTTCTGGATTAAAATGTAATCGCCATTCTACAGCTTTGGCCAACATCTTCTGCAGCCTCACACGTAATTCGTGTTCAGTGGTGGCCCATATAATAACATCGTCTACGTAAGCTGTTGTACAAGTTAAGTCAGACACGAACGAGTCCATCATTCTTTGGAACACTTTCAGTGCGTTTTTAAGGCCAAATGGTACCCGGGTGAATTGGAAATGACCTTGGGGTACTTGTACCACTAACTTCCATCGGTCTTCGGGCCGCACGCCTATTTGCCAAAATCCCTGTTTAAGATCAAGCACGGCAAACCATTTGCCTCCCGCTAGCTGTAAGAACAGATCATGCAGAGCCGGCATGGGATACGGGTCCGGTTTAGTTACTGAGTTCAATTGCCTAAAATCAGCCGCTGGTCGGAGCGAACCATCCTTTTTCGTAACGTAAACCATCGGAGCACGAAAAACAGATGTTGACGGTTCAAGAACGCCGGCTTCTATCATTTCTTGGGTTGCTCGAGTCCCTGCTGCTAATTTCTTTGGAGGAGCACCATATACTTTTGGTGGTTCGTAACCTTCATTTAGTTCTAGCCATAGCTTAAACTGGTCGACCGTCGGCCATGGACGCTCGCTACAATCAGGCAGTTGGAATATAATGTTATATTGGGTTTTAAGATTCTTCCACCACCCAGGCAGACAACTGGTCTCCTCCTGCATCTTAGGGGTACATATAGACTTTATTGAACTTATTCTCTCAGGCCGCGATAGGCATACACATTTATTTTGACAGTCTATCGTCTTAACCCATTTTCTAATGAAATCAAGTCCCAATAAGGGCGTTTGCGTATTCGAAACAACAAAAGACATATGATAGACATTTACATTTATTAAAAACTTTGTATCCCATTCGCCCACAGCCAACATCGATGCGCCCGATGCCTGACATAAACTTGCTCTCGTAGGTTTTACATTGTTCAATGGCCAAGTCAATGGTAATACCGACACATCAGCTCCAGTATCCAATTGCATTATTACTGGCTGTCCGTTGAAGAGTTCTAAAAATTTAACTTTAATGAAAATTCTTACATTTGGCAATGTTTCCCACATTTCCTTTTCTTCAAAGGCCATCTGGTTCGGACCACTTTTTTGTTTGATCTGCTGGTCTTCATTCGATCTACCCATCGGAGGCACCAAAGGATTAATATTCGTGCCCTGCTCTCTCCCACCTTTTTTTGTGAGATTGTGCACCCTGTTACCCCACTGCACTGGCCGTTCTCGAGGAGCAGTACATGGGTTTTGTTGACGCTTATACGTCGTATTCGTCGAAGCTGGAGTCCTTATATACTGACTTTGCTTCCAGGCCACTGGCTGTTGCCTTCTGTAGCGGAACTGCTTATTATGCCGCGAAGAATTCCAATACGGTATGTCGCTCCTGCCAGATTTCGTAACTGGACCCATGCGTGGAGATGCAGCTGCCACTTTGTTTGTCATTATGGCTGAACTTTGAAGAGCCTGAAGTCTCTCTTCAAGTCCGCCCTGGGCGCTGGATATTTCACCGTATCTGGTAGGATCCAGCAGCATGAACATGATGGCCTCATGTGGTTGCTAGCCGGGTAAAGACTCGGTAAGCTTCGAGAACCACCGCTTGATACGTGCCATGGTATCCATGGGCATCTCACCCATTAATGGCTTCAGGCTGTATAATTCTAAGAACACTTCCTGAGGCCTAGCCCGGAAATGATCCAACACGCGTCTTTTGTATTCTTCATACGTGAGGTCAACCGGCAATTCCAATTGGACTGCTACTGTCCGGTCCACTAATTCCTGCACAGCTACACGCACAATAGGTGCTTCCAATGTAAGTTCTTGGGCTCGAACTGATGCTTCAAATTTTTCGAACCACAACTGTGGCCTTTCCACATCTAGTGGTGCCAACATCGGCTTAAACTCTGATGACGGTCTGAAATAACTCATCGATTCGGCTGAAAACGCCGGCATATTTCTTCCTGATTCCTCTTCGGTGCGGTCGCCATTGTTGTGTCCACCTATATTGGATGGTAAACGTACATGTATGTCGTCTGTGTTTATCAGCGTATCGTCCAGACGAGCCTTAATTATGCCTAATTCTGCAGTTAAATTATTCATTTGAGAAGTCAATGCCTGAATCAACGTTTCCAACCCATCAGAAGCCATTTTAAATGTACGACAAATGCTTTATTTTTACTCAATTATATATAGAATTTTTCTCGCACAACGAGTATCGATTTAATAAAACAAATTTACACATTAATTAATTTATGTTCACTTCAGCTCTAAGTCTGCTTTTCTCATTGGGCTGACTGCTTCATTCTTATACGGACGCTTCTGCGAGGAATTTCTGTTGAAATACTGTCTGCCCTAGATAAGACTTTTTGTTCATTATTTGTCTTAAAGGTGGCCATTGCCACACAATGAATCTGCAGTCAACCAAAGGATGATATATGTTAGCTCCATCCAAAACATTATCTCCAATGGTTGAAAATCGCTGAGTACTCTGATATGTAACCAAATTCAAATATAATTAAATACAAATATTTTTTTTCGGCCGGTGAAAACAATTAATTCTAATCAAGTATAAGAACTTGATATAAAAACCTGACCCAATATGTGAAAATATTTATCGATTTTAACTAGGCATTGTATAATGTAGAAAATGCCATTAATCCAGTGCACCGGTTTCTTCCTTATTGGGAACTCATCACGTAATAGACAGTACGTGATAAGTTCGCAAACTTGATTAAAATTCTTTGTTATCACCGCCCGCGCAAACAATGCTCATTTAATTATATAAATGTTCAATTTAATACAACGTCCACAGGTAGCATGGTGTCTGTTCTATAATGATAGATTTTCGGTATTTATCTGAAAATTTATGGCTAAATGGAAGCTATGTAGGGTCTACCTAAAGGAAAGGCTAACCAAGAACCATTAGTTAGTATATAACTGAACATTGTGTGTGGTGTGGGGCAGGGTGGCTCAGTGGTTAGAGCACCATATTCCGAAGCAGACGTGCCCAGGTTCGCGCACTGTCTGCGGCAAATTCTGGAAATTACGTGAAAATTTCCAATAATGACAAACCCGGTCTACTGGGTAAATTGCCTTTTCCAACCTATACAATACTTAGTTTATGCTGACGAATGTATGTACATAATGGGTCAGGTTTTTATATCAAGATTTCAACTTTGATTAAAATTATCACTACATGTTTATTTGAGCATAAAATGCCGGCAAATCGTGAATATAAACGATGAGATTTTTACAATCTTACAGTCTAATGTGATTTATTTATGCACATGTGCAATGTGTGGGTCGGATTGTTCGATTAGTAAAGAAGCAAACTGATTAGTTCTTTAGAATAGATATGGCTAGCAAATGGGAGAAACTTTCTGCAATAGATGAATATATATAATTTTTTAACACAATCCCGCTCTAAACCTTACAGATTTTCAGGTGTTCTTCAAAGTAAGACACGAACACTGCCAGTTAGAATATTCTTAATACGCAGTTATATAAACAAAATACGTGTGTACATGAATTTTATTTCAACTGGTGAATTGTGTGTGTTTAGGTGTGCCTAACTCTGTATGCACATTACAGATTAACGTTTGTTGGTATATAGTTTATGTATGTAGCCACATGTAAACTTATATGCCTTAAAAAATTACTATGTGGAGTATCGGAAATTTGCAGTCAAGATGAGTTTTATCGATAGATAAATTACTTTTGTAATTTTATTTTAAGTTAAGCTATAATAAACAATTGATTGCTCCATTAAAGTTTATATAAAATTTCAGTTTGTAATTGTACACGTCTTGGTGACACAAAAAAATCATATTTCCGAAATCAAGCTACCTCTGCCAATGAGACAGCTCTTAACTTCATTCATGTCTGAATGGTCATTCTGCTCATCAATTTAATTAATCTGATGGCATCATCAAGTGCTTACAGGCAGATCTGCCACAATCTTCGATGACCTCTACAGTCCATGTGCCATGCCAAATTGCGTCACCGGTTTAGTCGCTGTTTAATGTGATTAATACTCCACAAATTATTCTTTTGAAAAAAGAATGCGTATATTCAAAGCACTCATTTTTAATTTCTTATAAGTTTGCAAAATTGTGGAGCCGAGCCACTCACAATAAATCTTCCTTATTTACAACTTCGCATGACTTATTTCACGAGCATCAAGGCGAAAACTGTAGCACACTCGATTCTAATTTTGCTCCATCGATTAATATTCTTTTCTCCATATTACGTCCAAAATTCAATCTATTCTCTCATTTAATTTCAAATCGTCCATATAAACTGTCAACGGATTTTTTGGATCGAGGAATTAGTAATTATATATAATATAATAGACGTACGATGAGTCCATCAATTTTATATTCCTCTCATTTATGGATGCATGTTTGAAAGTCCATCTTTTCATTCTAGAAAACTTAATGGTCACTGTTTGATCCTCGTTAGTCAATTTACCGTTGTTCTGTGATGGAATGTTGAAGGTGTATCTACCTGCGACAGAGGACAGTTTTACTATTTTGTGCGACTGATTGGTATTGGTTTGCATCTCAAATTTGCAAACTTGATTTAATGAATCGATCAAATCTTTTTATGGCCTTCTTATTTAATGATTTAGGAAGAGCAAATAACGTTTTGGCATACGATTCCACATTTCCTATTCTTGTGATCTCGAAATTATACGCTATAATAATTTTTGTTTATAGAGTCTATAGAATAAAATCCCTTTATCATCAAGATCATTACATAATTTATCCTTCATTTAAACCACTACAATATTTTAATCTCACATATATAATAGACTTGAAAAAAACCAGTTAACCACTTAAGCATATATGTATCTTCAATCGTAGATCAAATTCTAATCAAGTTTTAGACAAAAGTCCGTCATTTTTCTTAAATAGAAACGCGCATACAAAGGATGGTTTGAAAGCAATGACGAGTCTATTGTCCTCGTTGTAAGCAGAGTTTGTTCTAGGAATAAAACTATTCGTCACTTCAAGTAGAAACCATTTTAAAAGATGACATTTCCCGTGTTTATAAGAGCAGGCTGCAATTAGGTATTATTCTTGAAATGTCAACAAAACTTACCAAAAAGAACTGTACAGAGTTTTATGATGTGGTGAATACAAGTTATCGATTTAAAAAAATGTCATTTGCCATAAATTAAATTGGCCCTTACAGTATTTGCATCGCAGCATTTCAATTCAATTTTAATACAGAAATCAACAGTTCTCGACTATTTTCCATAAATTGATAAATTGAAGTTAAATTTAAGAAATTCGATATTATTAAACGGGATTTAAAGTATAACGATTTGCCTAAGCATTCAATTGACCTTTTTCTTTCAAATGAGAGTCAGAAAGAAACGCCAGAACATTAGGCCAAAAAAGAAGACAGGCTAATTAAACATTCCACTAAAAACCGGTAATGGGAAGACATATAAAGTGGCATTGAAATACACTTTGATGCAGCTTAGTCATGACCATTATATAAGATTGAAATTTTATATTATCTTCAAATAAAATATGACCATTAATTTCCTCCTGAAATAAAAATAATCCATTTAAATGTGTTAGTCATCCATTAAATTTCAGACAATTATAATTTCACTTGGAACGCGTCCGTTGCATTAAACTGTGATTGGAATTCCATAATTACACACAATAACAGGGAAACTTTGAAAATGTTAAAAGTCATAATTTTTAATTTACCAATTAAAGACAGAAACCGAAACGAATGCAAGCTATACGAAGAGTTGTGGATTACCAAATTGTAAACCGATTTACGCAGGAGGAAAAATCTTGTACGGACAGTGATTATGAATTAGAGATGATGCATGTTAATGATTGGTAGGTCAAAAATTTGGCCCACTCCCTCTCTATTCATTTAAGTTTGCTTCTTTTGGTTTTCATTCTTAAAATATATAAACCTGTTCAGTTATAGAAACCTAAGAAAAACATATAAACGTATTTTCCTTGTATCAGACAATAGTCATTCAGAGATTTGCCAGTGGAACCGATATTTTGGGTTAATTAAAATCCCGTATTCCAAAATAGTACTAGTAATAATATATTCTATTTTTATATTTAACAATATGAAAAATCAAATGTTTCAGTAAAATGAGAATGTGGCCTTGATGTTTTGTGTCAGTTTGTAGAAAAAATGTTAGGAAATTAATGACAAATTAATTGAAAAATAAATGACAATTTTCGTTGAAATCAGCTATAGTCATAACTTCTGATTCCTGATATTTATCATGGGTCTAGGCTAAAAATACGAGAAATGCCACAATAAACACGAATTTCAGTTATATAATAAATTATATTTTTTGAAAGCAAACGTGTTCCTTTTCGAGGTACGTTCACGGCGAAATTCTGTACAGCTCTTTGAGATCCCAATAAGGACGAAACCAGTCTACTGAATGAATTGCATTTGCAATAGTATACAATGCTTAGTTTATATATAACGTCCTATTTTCCCGCCTTTCTCACCCAAATATATACTGGGTAAAGGGTGTAACACCGGCTTTTACTAATAACTCGCCAGTAAGCATGAAACGAATGGGCACGAGATTATACTTTCCATTCATTCTCTCTTTGGTTTATCCTTCTGCTCATATTTGAACTAATTTGTTGCTAGATGCGCAAAACCTAATAAATATTTGCATATATATTAGTTCTCCACCACAAACAGTATCTATCCTTTAGTAATAGATGCACGAAAGATTAATTAATTAACAGAATCCAGCAACATCTACCGAAGAAATTGATTTAAAAAGTCTTGGCACTGTCAGAAATATCAGCTATTACCGATCGTATATTGGAAACGGGGGCACCCAGTCAATTTGACCAATTTCTCAATTTTACATAAATCAAAATCATAAAAATTAATTTATATTTTTGAAGCCCTTATATAAAACAATAAACACCTGGCCTAAATATTCAAAAGTTTTATCAACATGATATTCTAATCGCTTAGCCACAAATCACAAAATACAAAAACAATTTACTAGGCAAGACCAAACAACTCCTCCACCAGACTCAGCAAACATTTGATCGGATTGGCACAAAACTGAAGAGGAAAAACAGCTGAACATACGGAGACACAAATTTCGAAATAATATGAGAATTTAACACTGCAATCCGTACCTGCGCTGTTACCAATTGAAGAAAACGAAATTGCGCAACAAGAGAAAACGGAAGACTACACACGGGAAATTAACATTCGTACACGTAATAGCCAGCAATGCGAACAGTTGGTTAACTCTCAAACAATCAATACAGGAATGACCACTTCTCTGACATCACTTTGCAATACAGCGAGAATGACCTTTAAATGCAAAGTTGCACACACACAGACACATACACATACACACTTACTAATCAGCCCAAACAAGAAATAGAAGTAAAACCGAGTCAGATATGTTACAAAACCCGTCCCAACACCCGCCCATAATAAGTTTTTCCTAATTATAATTATACTGTCTTTTATTCGAAGGCAATGGGCATAATAAAGATTAATAAATCTGTATTTAATGAGAGTGGTGTTTGTATTAATCTGGCAACCCTGATCTAGATATTGGTTATCACCAAATGTGCAGTCAATGATAGCTTAATGATTGTGTTCAATTTTCTTGATCGATTGGTGTATTGACTTAAAGAAATATAATATCACATATGCAAGTTATCAGCTTTATCAAAGCGTTTAAAAAAACAACTTAAACAAAGGAATGTAATAAATCATTATTTTGTTTAATATTGCTTATTTCTTGATTTAGACATTGTTGTAACATTCTTCGGTGTCTTACCTCATTTTTACATGCGAATACCATTATAATTGTCGTGAATCGACGATGATCAACGGTAGTTTTCTTTATGTTTAATAAATATTATGTGATTAATTTCGATCATATACTTTTTTATTGTTTTTCTGGCGTAACCAACACATCAAAAAACTTCTAAAGAGATAAATTATTTGTTTCATGCAATACCAATTGTCACAAGACTCCTAATATTTCTCTTTAATTTTACAATGTACACACATTTGCATTCTATTAATATTTAGTTTCATGCTTTATCTCAACTAATACTTTGAGCACTCTATTGCCAGAAAGGGTATGTAGAATTTAATGCTTAAAATTTAAACCGATGTCTTTAGAATCTCCATGCATTTGCTTAAGAAAAAAGCATTTCTCAACAAAAAATACTGCATTCCATTTTTTCTACATACTTAATTTAATAAATATGATGATATTCAAGATTAAACTGTTTATAATCATAAATTTAATGATTTTGTGCAAAAAGCAGAAGCAACTTTTACTTTTAAAATAAAATGTCTTTAAAAAACGTGACTGTAAATGCAACCTATTTTGAATAAAATTGTTATGCCGATATTGTGATTAAATTACCTAGCACAAGCGTACGTTGTATACAGATGTGTTTATTACTTTATCAATTTTAATTCAGTAAATTTATATTCCAAGACGTTTTGGATTTGTGTTTTTATTCTAATATTACAGTTGTACTGCATACCAAGTGGACAATTTTATATTGCGGATTATATTGTCTGTTGCTTCAAACACTGGCAGGAATTCAAACTTGACCGGTATGATAAAAAGGATCAAATAATTTCGTTGCATATTGTGCTGCCAATGGACTCATCAAGTTGTATTTATCAAAAGAAAGGATGTAAATTCTATAAATAAAGTTTCACGTAAGTTAACTGAGATTAATAGAAATAAGCTTTGGGATAAGACCTTATAAAATCGCGATACCATTCCAGTTATGCCTTGATTGTGTTATTTCCTTCTTTGTTAAAATACATGCTGCATGTATTTGAATCATTCAAACCATCTTTCTTTTTTTAACTTTTTAAACTTTTTTTCAAATATAAAAATATAATAGAGAAAATTGCTTTTCAAAAAAGGTAAATTAAAACATATGTACAGAGTAAATAATAATGTTAATAAGTTTTTCATGCATTATTGGTTATAACATAACAATGGTAGAACAACTTTGCAAATAATGGAGAGATAAAAAGCACATAGTCATATCAAGATCCCATTTAAAGTTAAGAGCACGAAACATGTTAATTTCTGCTGATGTTTATGCAAAAAGCGATTGATACCAACGTAATGGAAGACTTGGTTCTAAATAAAACTTTTCACTTATCATTGAATATCGCAGGTAGTACGAAAAAGGCTACAGATAGTGGGCTAAAGCCTTAAATAACATAATTATAAGCAATATCAAAGGCACAAAATTTCTTGCAAATGCATGAAAATCTATCGATGAACGGTACTGTTTTATTATCATTGATTCAATATAATTAAGCGCAGAGTTTTCCCTATTGATGATTTTCACTGACAACATTGATTATTTAAAAGTTTTCTTTACAAGCAAATAAATCTTGATTTAATCCTTTCTGATAGAGAAAATTAGACATGATATATATTCTGCTACGGGACTACGTACTTCTTGATATTCTACACCAAAGATTTTGAAAGGAGATCTGTATTATTTTTGTTCACACACACACACACACACATATATATATATATATATATATATATATATATATATATATAAACATTCAAAAGATTCGTCAACATGAGATTTTAATCAACTGGCCACGAATCACAGACCCAAAAACAATTTACTAGCACAAATTCAGGTCTAATTACCCTCTGGACCAGAATCAACAAATATTCGATCGGATTTGCAACAAAATGAAGAACAAAAGACAGCCGAAATTATGGTGTCACAACCATTGGTAATAGCGAAAGAAATTTGAAAAAAATATGAGCATTCTACACTGCAATCCGCACACCCTACGCTGTTACCAAGGGGATAAAGAAATTGAAGAATAAGGAAAAACGTAAGACGACACTCGGGGAAGAATCATTCCTATACATAATAGCCAACAATGCAAGCAGCTCACTAAATCTCAATTCATCAATAAAAGAATGAACAAATCTCTGACACCAATTTGCCATACAACTAGAAAGACTTCTACACACAAAATAACACACACACACAGACACATACGCATATACAATAACAGATGTGCCCAGGTTGAAGCCCCATCCGCGGCAAGTTCTTATCAGTTCGTAATGAGTTCCCAAAGAAAGACGGAATCGGTCTACTGAATGAATCGCCTTTTGTACACTATACAATTCTTGGTTTATACTGAAAAATATTTGTACTGAATGTGTCAGGTGTCTATAACAAGATCGCAACCTTGATTGTAGTAATTGTTATCATCGCCCGCGCAACGACTGTTCGTTTAATTGTACAATTACTAATCAGCCCAAGCAAGAAATAAAAGTAGAACTGAGCGAGATTAGTTTCCACCTACATAATTAATTGAAATCCAAGAATGTATATAAATGAACGATTGTAGTGATGTCTTGTAGTCTCGAAATATATGACCATTATTCATTTTGATATTAATGTGCTTTTTCTTCCTAATGTCATATTAGAAAGCAATGGACATAATAATGTTATATATATATATATATATATATATATATATATATATATAAATGGCAAATATATCATAAGTTAAAGTTTAAACCGGATTAGATACGCGGCCTATCATGTTACTGCTTAAAGAGAATATTTTTGTATGGAATTTATAACAACTATCTTGTAATATCCTACCGTAGTCGATCTAATGTATGGCGCATTAAAAGTATATGAAATAATTTTATTTATTTGCGTAAATGTGCTTAAAGTTGAGTTAAGAACGAAAAGCCGCAGGTCTTTTCAAATTTATAGAGTATGCAATAATTGTTTCCTTTCGAAATTCGTCGCATTACATTTTGTCATCTGGTAATTCGACGTAAAAAACCTTTATTAAGTCATTTATCTATCATGTCTCACAAAATGAGTTTTATGGGTTTTTGAGGCATAGCCATTCTTGTAATGTAGTGTATTGCACAGGTGATGTACCTGTTACATCATTAGTTTCTGTAATTCGGCCATTTGGTAGCTATTATATCAAGGTAGTATAAGTGAAGAGACGTAAGTATTCCTCGCGAGACCTATATATCAGAAGCCCTCATTATGTGGATAAGTTACTGCATTTTTACGTGTGAATGAATGTGTATAATAATCGATAATTCATATTGGATTAAAAGTAAAACTTTTCATTCAGTGAAATCAGACGTTTGCTTGCGAGAATTTAGTGAGGAAACACCGCAAAGCAGTTATTTTTCTGCATAATTTAGTCATGTCAGTGGTAACGATTTCATTTTTTGAGTGTATAATTTCTGTGTTAATATGATTTCTGCTCGTTATTCTTTCTGTGAAAATTCAGTTTCGAATACTTTTAATTGGTCCTTTATAGAACGAGAATAACCCTTTCATGACTTAGAATATTTATTTTTGTACTCTTGCAGAGTTATTTAACTATTTGATGATAAATTGTTTTATAAAATATAAATATAAAATATGGAATGTTTATCTTACAAATAAATAATTAAACTATAATATCTAGATTTAAATTTGAGTGAAATACAATATGTGGCGGAGAACTAATATATATCCAATTGTGAATTAGGTTTAGTTTTCCTTTTGAATGAATAGATTGTAATACAATTAGACAATTGTGATTCCGCGGATGCTGGGAAAAATTATTCAAATCAATTTTATGAGCCCGAAGTAAGCACAAATCCCATTTTATTTTACTAGTCGTCAAACAACATAGCAAAACTACCGTCAATCACACGTACCGTAATTATTGCCTGAAAAAATCCTGATTACTACTGATGAGTGCCCAATAAGGACGGATTTGGTTTTATTGATGATTGAAATTTTCCATCTTAAGAAATGGCATATTTATAACGATAACACACATATATATATATATATATATATATATATATATATATATATAATTTATATGAATGAACTATGTACAGTTTACGATAGGAAATATACAAATTTATGCGAATAGTAAATATTCTATATTGACAGTGACAATAAATACTTAATAAAGTTGTTAGACTCGTTGCTTGAAAGATGTGAATAATAATGATTGCAACTTTAATGTTGCATATGAACTATTTCAAAGACAAAACATATTTCGAAAGAAATTTTACGTATTAAATAAAATTCGAACCTTCAGCTATGTGAACTTGGTGTAGGACTACTTTTTGTATCCCTTCTGATGGAAATTATTAATCAATCAACTGTATTTCTTCTTCAATAAACAGGAAAACGTACAGAAACAAAGAATAGTAACGATCAAGTCCAGAGTTTTTGGATTTTCTGGACTAATAAGTGTTCATAAATAATAGCGATTCTGATATTTGTAAAATTCAACAGATTTTCAACTCCAGTTTATTGGTTGTGTACCATCTCGATAACCAAGTGCGTTAAAGCTATTTACTGACTCGATAATTATAGTGGTGATACCAGGAACTGACACAGCAACCGTAGTGTTGGTACCCATTACAGGCTCGTTATATGCATTATATATAGTGAATTGGCCTGGAAGTCGTACTGTCGAAGACTACGTATGAAGTTAACTCCACTAATTCTTGTATAAATATACGTATTCTGGATTATACCGACTATTTCTCCCATAGTCCTCGGCCACATATATATTGGGTAAAGGGCATAGTAGCCTTCTGGTCCTATTTGAACTACTTTGTTACTTTGTGTGTAACACCTAATACACAATTAAATTTGTGTTAGTTCTCTAAAACAAGCAGAACATAATCATTATGGATTTAATTGAAAGACGTTGTTATTATCACGAAATTTGATAACTGAAATCGATCAAGTCCATAGTATAATTAAACGAACATTAGTTGTGCGAGTGGTGAAAAAAATTATTATAATCAAGGTTGCGGTCTTGATATAAACACCTGACCCATTACACTACTTACATATGTCAGTATAAACTAAGAATTGTATAGTGTAGAGAAGGCAATTCATCCAGTAGACCGGTTTCGTCCTTATTGGGAACTCATATCGTACTATATATATATATATATATATATATATATATATATATATATATCATTGCGTATCTATTAAAAAACAAGTTCAAATTTAATCAGACGAATATGCCAAAGTCAACACGAACAGAAGATATGATCTCCTTTTCATTTGCATTTCGTCTGTGTTGGTAACGTTTGGGTCACCTGAACGGTACGATCTCATAAGCATATGCATATTCGAGCAGTAATGCAATAAACTTCAGATGAAGCATGCCATGTGATTTAAAAGACAAATCAGTCTATATAAAATAAAACGTATTTGTAAATGGTATCAGCACCATGGCGTTAAAATTATACTAAATTTAGTCAAAACTGTGAATCGCAACCAATTCTGTATATCTGGTAATCTAAAAAAGCCTTACAATCTGACTTCGATCAATAGCATTGATCATATTTTGTGGTTATCATGCCATCATTCAATATTATTTTTATCATTATATATATATATATATATATATATATATATATATATATATATTGTTACAAAACTAGGTATTTATGCAATTATGTATTAGTTATTGTGGGCTTAGTAAAATAGTATCTATTATTTGACAAGCAGGATATGCAAAATTGATTGAAAAATGACTAATTTAAGACTGAGGGAGTAATTGGTCTTGGAATGATTCTTTTTGTCAATTTCGGTTTAATTTAGCCTATCTTGAATACCTTTGTATTGACACCCTTTTCAGTTCTGTTAATTATTATATATAGCGTGCTGGCTTTGAAATCGCATTCTTGAAGGCTTTATTTGAAGATAACTCTGCTACTGCTTGAATACACTTTCGCATAGGAGATCGTATCTATAAAACATACCACATTTCTTAACCAAATATATAATGCTCATTTGGCCTATTGAGGTCTCCTACTGGTGAATCTCGAAACGCATTTGTAAAGGAGATAATAACCTTTGTTTCTGATGTAAACATTTTACTTAAACAAAACTCCAAAACAAGGAAGTTTTAGAGACCCAATTTTCCCATTTCATGTCGAATAATAAATACGTTAACGAATAATTGGATTACTTATGATAGGTGGCGATAAAAAGTTTGTCCGGGCGCAATGGAACTGAGTCGCTCGTTTTTTTGAAAATATAGATATGGCAAACGTAAGAAATATTTGCAATTATGTTTTATGTTTTGCGCACCTAGTAAGCACTAAACGGATGTGCAAGACATTACACTTTATGCTCATTCTGTCTTTAGTTTATCTATCTGGTCATATTTTAACTAATTTGTTACAAGGTGCGCAACATCTAATACATGATTGGATTTATATTAGCTCTCCGCCACAAAACGTATCTCATTGTGTTGTGTGCTAGTATGCTTTTTTATTGCTTTTTACTAAAGCATTTTTAATGGAACAATTTAATATTTATGACACAATTTCTATTATGATTTATAAAATTTGAGATTAAATGAAGTTGAATATCGAAAATAGCTGAAAATTTTCTATTTTTCTACCCAAACAATTATAATGACTAAACACAGAAAATGGGTGCCACTTTGTTTCCTATCAGAGCTGATATGCATGTGTCTACCTAGAACTATAGCATACATTGATATCCATCATTTCTATACCATGTACCGATTCGGCAACCATAGTGTTAGTACCATGTTCCTTTTCGGTACTACAATGTTGGTATCGGTTACCAACACAATAGCTATAGTGTTTGTATCCTTTACAAACTCGGTATATATATTATATAGAGTGAGTTAGCGTTGAAGTCTCATTGTCGAGACTTTATATAATGTTAGCTTCACTACTGCAGGTTTACACATTCGTCTAGGAGATTGTATCGTCCAATTATCACACATTCTTCACCCAAATATATAGTGGTATAAGGGCGTAATACCAGCTCCTACTGAAGAGTCGCCAGTAAGCACGAAACGAATGTGCATGAGATTATACTTTCTGTTCATTCTGCCTTTGGTTTATCCTTCTGGTCACAACTGAGCTAATTTGTTACTAGGTTCGCAACACCTAACACATACTTGCATATATATTAGTTCTCCGCAACAAACAGTATTTAACTGTAATATATTTAATTGTGTGGCAGATTGGCTCAGTGTTTAGAGCACCAGATTCTGAATTAGACGTGCCCAGGTTCGAGCCCTGTCCGTGGAAAATACTGGCCAGTATGCAATGAGTTCCTAATAAGGACTAAACCGGTCTACTGTATGAATTGCCTTTTCTACAATATACAATTATTAGTTTATACTGACTAATGTAGGAAAATAATGGGTCAGGTGTTTATATCAAGATCGCAACCTGGATTATAACAATTGTTATCAACGCCCGTGCAACCACTGTTCGTTTAATTATATAAGAATAAACCTGTCTTTAATCCTTACCATATAATCTGTGTCTGAGGTAAATCGTTTATTCTTTCTCAGTTTAATAGCCTAACATTAGAGCTTATTATTAAACTTCAGATAATAATTTACTTCAGATCTTGTTCGCAAATATAATTGTCAATTCACGCACAAAAATTTGTGTATTTTCACAGGGTAACTATGCTCAATTATTAATAATATTCTTAAAATTTACGTTATTATGCGAAATTAGTTTAAGCCTAGCAATGCTTGTCATGACTCCTTCGTTTAGGCATTCACTTATAACTTACCTTTTTTTCGGGGTGCGCTCCGAGTTGTTTGCCTCCGCTGTCTACCTGATAAACAGCGGGTGCAATCAACTCGGAGCGCAACTCAAGGAAAAGGTAATTAATCTATTCCCTGTAACCAGAGTGAGTTAGCATTGAAGTCGTATTGTCGTAGACTTTATACGATGTTAGCTTCACTACTGCAGGTTATCGCATTCGTCCAGGAGATTGTACCATCCTATTATTACACATTCTTCGACCAAATATATATAGTGGTTAAAGGGCGTAATACCGGCTCCTTCTGATGAGTCGCCGGTAAGCACGAAACGAATGTGCATGAGATTATACTTTCCGTTCATGCTGTCTTTGGTTTATCCTTCTGGTCACAACTGAGCCAATTTGTTACTAGGTTCGCAACACCTAATACATACTTGCAAATATATATATTATTTCTCCGCAACAAACAGTATTTAACTTGTTCTGCTTGCATAAAATTAACTCAATTGAGAAATATTTGTCTGCGTGAGCGGTGCTACAAATGACGGAAATCAGTTTCGCCGACTTGTGGTGTACCCCAACTCTATATTTTATTAAGACGAGGTAAACTAATATCAGGTGCACGTGCTGTCTGTAGGTGAACTATTCAATGGGTGTGGTTTAATGATTGTAGATATCGCATGCGCCAGTGTGTTATTCTGTGCTTTTTGCTTTTCTCTTTTCATTGCTCATTTCAAGGAAGTTACACTTACCCTTAGTTTGTCACGAGCTCAACTGACCTAATAGAATAACCGGTAAACACGAAGAACCCGCGGTAGCCTATTTTTTAGGGGAAATGGCAGAAAATGATAAAAGATATGCACTAAAGAACAGCACGAGTCATCACAAAAGAAGCCAAGCACCAACAACTGCCAAGTCTCGTGGAGGAGGCGGTGTTGGTGGGGGTGGTGGTGTAGGTGGTGGGGGGGTGACGGGTGCTTCCAGTCGTAAGTCGCCAACACAATTTCATATGCAGAGTGTACGCTACGGGAAACGCGAAAGCAGCAGCCGTCAACAGGTCTCGCAGTGCTACACACGAAAACAGTCGATGCCATTTACAAATTTGGTGACAAAAAATCGTGAAATTAAGCGTGCCTTCAACAAAGAGTTCCGTGATATTGAACTGTTTTCGGACACTGACAACTTGGCTGGATACAAAGATGAACCGAACGAGCAACCCCCAGACGTTGTGAATTCCGGAAATACTGACATCGGCGATGTACTGTTACGGCGTCAGAGCGTTGTGCTAGAACGCCTAAAACTTACCGAAGACATATATGAAAGGACTTCCAATGTTGGAATTGAAGGCACCTCCTCTCTGTCCCGCCGGGAAAGTAGTCAATATCGAAATCGATACGCAGAGAGGGAAAACTCCTATGCTAATCTTGGCGCAGTACACCAGGTAGGCTCAGAAAAGCCGAATCTAGACACTAGCCGTTTCGGTGTGCCCAATCCTGATACAGAGTTGACGTTGGGTGAAAAAATTTGGAATCTCTTTTCGAGTTTTAAAAAGCCGTCTGCAAGTGCACGTAGGTTCAATTGATAAAAGTATTTTCAGTTATTTTGCTATAAATTAAAATTCTTCTTATAATGCATTATATAATCGGCATTTCTGGATTGCACATGCGGTCTTTAATACAATTTGCATCAAATAAACTCAGACATACTGAATATGAATATTATTGAATTACACCTTGACCACAGTGAAAGCGCAGACAGTTTTCAAATCACCAGAGTAAACACACAATCTGCTTAAGCTACAAACTGGTGTTCTTTTATGGAAAATTTCTGCCAACTTTGACAAAATTAAAGAAATTTTATTAGCCAACACGAAATGCTATCACCACACGCTCAAGCAGTGATTAGTTAATTCGGGATCTGACCTACGCCTCGCAAAAGCTTCGCAAATGTTTGCTTCGTGATTGTATAGAAATTGTGCGGCCGACATTTCCAGTCAAGTAGAATTTACGCGTCTCTACTAGACGTGGGAGACGAATTTATGCTGTGTTATAAACTTTTTGTGAATTAACGATTGATCCCCATGAGTCAGTTTGCCGCCGTGCTTCGACGATGGCCATGCAAGGTTGAAATGCCTTAATACATGTGAGTGACCTTTGTGTTGCTATGTTGAGCGGCTGGTCAGATACAACGGGCTTAGTGGTTATCTAAACATCACAAACGTGATTTAAAAGAAACATAATACCCGTTTATATCCAAAAGACAGACATGTTCGTTCTTAGGATGCTAAATTGCCAATATGTTAACATTGGCTGTTGGATATTTCGCTATGCTTCGTTTGCCTTACACATATCATTTTTAAGTTTTGATGATTTATTACTGAGGATTAAAATAAGACTTGGTTTGAAATTTAAAAAAAAAATTCTTGAACTGAAGTACTATGTCCGGATTTTATTTCATATATATAATGGCAGTGTGCACTAAAAATGTCATGAATTAGAAAATTCAATTCGTCAAGTAGATTACTCAATCATTTTTCATAATTACCATGACTGTGGCTCAAAACGGGGCACATCTAACTCAATGTCTTGCCACTTACTCACTTAATCATTGAAGTCATGCACCACATGCAATTTATATTCTTTTTTGCCTGTCTGTGAGTCTGATATGAGCACCATATGAACACCATTAAACTACATGATGAATTGTGTTCATTATGTTATGCAATAAAAAATTTATACTGATACCGCACACGCATTTATATATATATATACTGCATTATATTGACAATTTTAAGAAAAATTAAGTTTCTCTCAGTTCTTCCACTTGGTGGATCCTGTTTTTCATCGCTTGCAACACATTTCGAACAAACCATTTCCAATCAGTTTTTATAAAAAAGACATTGCTTTCAGGGAATTTGATTTTAAATAAATTTATAATAGCGGGATTTAATTATGTACAAATTGTCATTATACTCAACATTAAATATCATAGCTAATGCAATTTAAAAACTGGACTGGTTCGTTGGTATCGAATGCTCGTCAATTTAATAATATAATTGCCAAAGCCTGGGCTCTAACCACGTTGCATTTACTTCAAAGGCTTGCAACTCATTCACAATACATATATAAATATAAATATAAATATAAATATAAATATAAATATAAATATAAATATAAATATAAATATAAATATATATATATATATATATATATATATATATATATATATAATCATGATGATTTATACACGCATATATATATATATATACGCGTGTGTTAAAAAATCGGCCCTATAACTAATCCTCTGAAATAAATCCTCAATTATTAGGTAGAAAGTAAACCAAACAACTTGCATAGATAAAAAATTATCTTTGTGAATATTTTTATTTGATCCTGCTACAATAATACGAAAAAGACTAATTATACACGAAATTAAATCATGAATTTATTATACATGTTTTTTGCACATAAGGGAATGGAAGTTTAATGAGTTTGTATTATGTTTACCACATGTGTCTGGGTAGATTGGGTTTTGCATTGGTGCGTTATTCATAGAGTATGCTTATGTTACTTGTTTACGTTTGGTCCGAAATCTTGCCATACGTTTAGTATCAGCTTGTTGCTTATCTGGGATTAGCATGTCGTCTGCCTGGACAAATTGTGCCTCATTTTTTCTCCTGAAAAAGATTTTGCTTGCTCGTTTATATTGCTTCTGCATTTCCGCAGTGCTCGTATATGGTGATTATCGTACAGCCACTGTTTCTTGTCGAGCTCGAAGTAATTTCATTGCTCTCCGACACGTATGTTTTTTTTACTATCCTTTTATTTAAATCAAGTTTGCAATTGTGACATAAACACCTGCCTCATTATGTACGTACATTTGTCAGTATAATATGAGTATTTTATAGAATGGAAAAGGCAATTCATCCAGTAGACCCGTTCGTCCTTATTGGGGACTCATCACGTACTGTCAAGAATTTGCCGCGGACAGCAGACTTGCCCAGTTTCGAGACCTGTCCGCGGCAATTTCTGCGCAGTACGTAATGAGTTCCCAATAAAGACGAAACTGTTCTAATGGATGACTTACCTTATCCACAATATACAATACTTAGTTTATACTGAAAAATATATGGACGTAATGAGTCAGGTGTTTAAATCTAGATCCCAACCTTGTTTATAGTAATTTCTATCACCACCTGTGAAACCAATGCTCGTCTGAAATTGTTGCCGCCAGATATTTTGCGAATGTTACATATTTTTGTTAACTGTGCCTATTGAATGTTTTGCACATGCTCATAATTGGAGTTGCTTCCATTTATTCACAACGAGTCAAATACAGTTGATGAAATTTTTGAACAGTCAGCAAGGTCCTCGTTGTTCAAAATGCAGTGCTTTATAAATAGGTTTTAGAACTTGTGAACTTCATATCAAAAAGGATTGACGACATGTTTCTGCCTTATTTGGTTTTCCGTTGGGATTGTATAATAAGTATTTGCTAATTTTACTGACACTGATACTCATCCGCGGATTATGAAGATTACTATTGTTGATTCAATCAATAAAACAAAGTTCTTTAAATCAACAGTTAGATAATAATTGGTGCTGAGAACTAATATTTGTGCAATTGTGTATTAGGTGTTGCGCACATAGTAATTATGACCAGAAGGAGAAACCAAAGACAGCACGAACGGGAGTTATAATCTCGTGCACATGCCTTTCGTGATTACAAGCGATTCATCAACAGGAGACGATATTCAGCCCTTTACCCAATATACAATTTGGTAAGAAACGTGTACCGTCGTATATTCCAAAATTCTTTAAATCCAGTTTGGAAGCGTAAGTTAAACACAAATCTTACTGTATCGAACCAGGCACAAAACACAATAAAACCACTGTCAGTCAAACGTCTTTATGCGTTTCGTTCATCCATCATCATCATAACAGTACGGCGGCAAGCTGAATAATGGGAATCAACCCAAAATTAAAATTTTATGCTTCACTGGAAATGTTGGTTGAAAATTATCTATGCAGTCATATGTATATATATTTTTTAAATAAATATGGATGGCTTTTTATTATATATATTAGTTTGTAAATATAAATATATATAATCCACAAAAAGAATATAATCAATTTAATTTATTTAAAGAGTATACCTGTCAAAGACAAATTTCGCCTACATCAGAATTTTTCTTTACATTTTTAAGATAAAATTAGTATCGTTTGTCTATATATATATATATATATATATATATATATATATATAATATTAAAAGCTTTAATAACAGAACTTTATTTTATATGGCATTTCGGTTAAAGTTAAAAGTATTATTAGACAACAAATAAGTTTCTTCTAATGGATCAGTTTACCTTTTGACTGGGATACTTTAGCAGTTACCGGTATTGCTACAGTTGGAAAATTAATCCAGAAGCATTCGTTTTACAGTTATGCAATTCATCTAATACGATGCCAAGAATCATATTGCATTTAAGTTTCAAATATATATTAACTTAATACAATTTAAAAATCATTGAATGCGCGTATAAAGGTAAAAAATCAATTTTGTGAGCTTCAAGCTTACACTTATCTCATTGTTGACGAACAAATCAATCGTCAGACACGTAGTCTTTGGGTCATCATTTCTCCAACAAATGTAGCGATTCCTTCTTAAGTTTCAACTAGCATGGTGTCTAACCTATAATGGAAGTTCTTATTGGAAATTACGCCGAAATCGATACCTAAAAGTGTCCACCAGAAAGAAATGACTATTAAAACACGCGATTGTATATAATTGGATTGACTTGCAATGACGTAGAAAATAATTTGCAGAACGGTTAACCAAATGCTTTTATATTCAAATAATGGCAACCAAAATTATAGCAATAGCTGTTGGGTGCTTTACGAGGACGTAAATTGTCTAGCTGATGAATTACATTTTCGTTCATAAGGAAGATTTAGATAATATTAAAAATTAACAAAACCTACATAAACACACCCCCCCCACACACACACACTATATATATATATATATATATATATATATATATATATATAATCGGAAAAAGTAATTAAATTCGCATTTTTTTAAATTTGAAAAGATTAACCGTAATACAATTTCTAATTAATTCTACAGCCTTAAACGGTAATTTTCCGGATAACAATCTTGCGATCGTCAACTGGAGTTAGCAAATGTGAATGGTTAATTTAAATATATATTTAACAATACTTCACCGATTTGACTACAGATAAATAACCTATTAAATTGCGTATTAGGCATTATCGAGAACCGTAGATAATCTCTAAGCTTCATGAGTGACACATTTAAAAGATTTATTCTCAAGTAATATTTAACGCTGTTTTTTTTGTAAATGATAAGCGCTAATCAATTTTGGACAATTCTATTTTTAAGATTAATTTATTTCCTAAATTTAAATATGTAGAGGACATGCATATACTTATCCTCCACATGATATGCCTAATAATATTTTTGCATTCTTCTAATATTAACGAATGATAAAATCGGAAACGTTTAAAACGGCAAAATGCGTCAAATACCGGTATATTTATTTACATGGCAAACACATCTCATCTCACGTAACCATTACCTCCATATAACATATTTTTTATCAAAAATTTCAAATTGAATAAAAGAATTTGTCAATTTATGATATAAGAAGTGGGAAATTTGCTCAACATATAACAGAAACTGAGAAATTTTATATATTAATGATAGCTGGACACAAAAAATAATTATCATTAGTTAAAGAAGTATACGCACTTTTCCAAAACATCCAATCTGGATGCCAACGTACCTTTTTGTAATTAGCGTGTTACCGTATTTCTTGTCCAGTTACTCATTGATAATTATAATATCAATCAATAAGTTCACCTCTCTCCATGGCACCTCAGCTGGGTCTTGTATTATTTTATTGATATACTTCTATACTACTTAACTCATTAAACTTCTTATCATCATAATCAAACTGACTCAACAGACTTGTCACTACTTCATCCGATTTAAACAAATAAATGGTTTATACTTACGCGAAATTATTGTTGTTCTTCTAACAGTTTCCTTTACGATATCATTATATGAATCTTCATAATAAATCTACTATTAATCTATTCAAGTTAAATGAACTAAGGATTTATAGTTGACAAATTAACTACAAAACTGTCTACGGATGTAAAAAAATCAATCTGAATAAAGTCAATGAATTCACAAGTCAGGAATCTTCTTATCATGTCTAATTCTGACTTTCATAACTTTTGTATTACGGGCTCTATTACTGAACACTATCAATCTACAGTCATCGGAGTGCAAAAGAGAAAATACAATGAAAGTATCGATTTCTTTCTAATTAGTTAAAATTTCGTTTTTTCTATATAATGAATCAACATTCCCATTATATCTAAAATATCTAACATTTAATAGATGTGCTATAAGCATAGAAAAAGGAAAGGGAAATTTAAATTAAAAACATTCAAGAATAACAAAACGTGTAAGTCAAATTGTAGCAAATGAAATTAAAGCCACTCGCCCTACATTTAAAAAAAATTGTTTTGTATATTTATTACACTCCATGATAAAACGGAAGACATATTTCATACCTATATATCGTTTAAATTAAAAAAGTGGCTTGGTACTGGGCATTTTATATTTACGTAAATAATATTTATTACAATGTAAACTTACGTACATTTATGCGTTATGTGACAGTGAAACGTATATTGTAAAAAGAGTAGGAAAATTCCTGAATGCCAATATTGTCAATAACCCAAACCGATTGGATAAGGGCATTAATTTTAATCAGATTTGCGATATTGGTATAAACATCCGACCAATTCTGTACGTACATTTATCAGTATAAACTAAGCATTGTCTAAAGTGGAAAAGGCAATTCTTTAAATCAAGTTTGCGAGCTTGAAGTAAACACCAATCCCATTGTATTTAACCAGTCATCGAACAACATAACAAAACTACCGCCAGCCGCAACGTACTGGCGACGACTGGTTAAATACAATGGGATTGGTATTTACTTCAAGCTCGCAAACTTCATTTAAAGTATTGTTACCACCACCCGCGCAAACATTTATTGTTAAGTTGAAAAGGCAATTTATTCAGTAGGCCGGTTTCGTCCTTATTGGGAACTCATCAGTATTTGCCACGGACAGGGCTCGAGTATGATGAGTTCCGAATAGGATTGAAACCGTTCTACTGCATTAATTGCCTTTTCCACTATAAAATACTCAGTTTATAATGAAAAAATGTATGTCCATAATGGGTGAGATGCTTATGTCAAGATTGCAAATTTTATTTAAATAAATTGAGGCAATAGTTTATTTTTTGTGTGATTATTTTGTCATACCCGATGAAGGAACAACAAAGGAAATTCCGAAACGTCGGGAAAATTGAGAAAATTTTGTTGTACATCATTTTCTGACAGTATACTTGTGGACGGCTTCAGAATGATGAAACCAATTAGAATTCGTCGTTCAATGCAAAGGACAAGCTGTGCACCTGCAAATTTAAAGTAAACAAGATTTTACCGACATAGGAGTGCTATCAATTGTCCCGAAATCAACTACTGCGGAAACCATTTAAACGACGACAGCACTACGCAAAGAAAAGTTATTTTTAATGCTGTAGCTTTGCCCGAAACACGTTATCATAAAAAAAATGAAGGTCGTTGTTTATTTGGCATTGAGCATCTTCTATGGAGCCAGTCCGTACCGAATCAGAATTATGTGTGGGGGCCAGGAGGCCGCAGGTGTTTTGCACTTACTGGCCACTAATCAGCAGCAATAGGCGCTTTGATTGCAAACCCGTTGAAAATTTCGATGTTTAACGTAGAACAATGCAAGTTCAAATACGTATAAGTTTCTAAACATTATTAGAACAAACGTGACATGTGTATTCATTTTAACCTCGACGTCAAGTCAAAGGAATACTCTGCATAGCACGTTTCATTGCAGTAAAAGCTGCACCCATCGATCATCTGAGAAGGTACAGGACACGTAATACAAGGTACCAACTAACTAATTTTGATGACTCGTCGGATGAAGTCTGCTCTACACCTCAAACCCCCCTCCATAAATTTGGTTAGGGAATTTAAATTGTTTGTCTGTGCAATCTTCTATGCTTATTCATATTTAAGTGAGGCTATTTATAATGCAACTAGTAGGAAATCTCACTTTATATAAAACTGTCAAAAATGCAAATGTTGCTTATATAAGATATTTGACTAACAGTCATTATGGACGCACGTTTCATTAGCAAAATTCACGTATTCATGTTTCAGTAGACATAATTTCCATTTTATTTTGGTTATTACGAATAATTTAAGCAAATATGAAATTTTCGTACATTCTCAATTATGAAGCATTGATATATATATATATATATATATATATGATATATACATATATATGCATCTAGGTATTGGACATGAAATACAAAGTAATAAGTTGCATAATATATGCAGAAGAGGAGATTCTAAATTAAGCAAAAAATCGATACAATGCTAGTCACGCATTCATTTTATGACTACATAGCAAAATACTGATAAATTTTAATGACACGTCACGAATCTTTTGCATTCATGAATTTTTTTGTTTTTCTTTGTCTTCAAGAACATAAAAGTTTCTAGGTTACCCGTGCCAAATGAATTAAACAAAGCAGCCACGCACATGTAAAATGCTTAATTCATTTTCAATATGGCGATCTAATTCATATTTTATTTTTGAATAATAATTAAAATCGATATAGTTAAATAGCATTAAGTAAAGAGAAATTCTAAATTTTTGCTAATTCTATTAAACAATCAATGATCGCACGGGTGGTGGTAACAATTCTTTTAATAAGGTTTGCGAGCTTCAAGTAAACATCAATCCCATTGTATTTAACCAGCCGTCGAGCAACATAGCTAAACTGCCACCAGTCACACGAATGCCAGAATTATTACCACCACCCGCGCAATCATTGATTGTTTAATTGTATTACCTATAAATATGATGCAGATATCTAGCAGAATCATCTTCGTAACTTTCTTTTCTCTAAGTAGGCAAAGTTGAGACGGGGTGCGAGGTTGGTCTGTTTGTGACGTGATACAGTGAAATCCGCAAGGAAGCTGTATTGCTGATGTCGCCTTGCCCGAATGCTAACTTGGCCATAATGGTGTTGTGGAGAGGTTTAGTTTGTCTCATTTCTGTGAGTTATCCTGATAAATTTACTCATAGTAGCAAGGTATTCCTTCTCTCTCTACCTCTCTCTATCTCTCTCTCTCTCTCGTAAATCTCACTAATAATTTGTCTAAGTTCACTTATATACATTTCCCCACTCCTTATTGTTATATGGTAGTGGAACATTAGTCACTTTTGACATTTTTTGTGGATGGACATGATAATGATGATATATATATATATGCTAAGCTGTTTTATCCTCACAAGTCAGTTTGCCATCACACTCTGTTGATAATCAATGAGGGACGAAACGCGTCAAAAAGTGCGTGCGACCGGCGGTAGTTTTGTTATGTTGCTCGACGACTGGTTAAATACAATGGCATTGGTGTTTACTTCAAGCCGCAAACTTGAGATTTAATGAATTGATGCTACTCATCATCAAGCTATGTTTATTTCTAACAGTAACGGCGTTTTGCTTTTCAATTTAGGCAAATAGCTACTCCGAATCCATTTTTAGAATTAATCTGGAAGATCATACAACACGTTTATTTTATAATAATAATAATAGAATTTATTATTATTATTATTATTATTAGTATTAGTAGTATTATTATTATAGTTATCTTCATAGGTACGACAAATTGAATGTGTAAAATTCTTCCGGTGCTGCAATGGGTCTTGTCAAAAAATGGTCAGTTAATAATACTGATGTGCTGTTGTATTCCAATTAAGCCAAATTGCAAAATGCCACATCAATTCGGGAAATTGTTTGAAAAACTGTTTCAATTATATGTCTAACACTATTTTTTACACGTTAATTCTAATTAAGTTAATGCAAGGGAAAGCTATCCTTTAATATCTTTTTAGTTTAGTATATTTATCAATTAAGTTAGCGTACCTGTGATAATCAATCAAGTATTAAGGCGATTCAGCTTTCCATGGTCGCCATTAGATCCGGACGGAAAACTGATTTTCAAGGATTAGAAGATTGTATTTAAATCTTTATTCTACAATTAGGTTCAGAAAACTAAATACTTTTAGTCCATGAGTGGTGTATGTCTTATTTCTTTGCGAAACAACATTATTTTTCACTCGATTACACGATATGATAGTAATACTAAAACCAGAATTGTAGCAAAAGATCAAAAGTATTTCCTGAAGTATTTATTATGTACAAAAAATTGTCATATTTCCTTCAGATAGTGAAAAAATGTCACATTTGTGAAATTTTTTATCATTCGCAAAGTTTTAAAGGGTCAAATTGTTTCGACAGATTAATGATATATTTGCTCCTTTTCGAAGCTTCATCGACGAATATATTTTTGAAATTTTATTCTAGGATATGTCAATATGTTTAATTGTTGATAAGACGTAAAAATTGAATAGAAAAATCAATGAAATCAACTTTTTAATTAATGATTTTTCCTTGATTTGATATCTATTTTCTAATAAAGTCGTTTTGACCACCGTCGATTCTTGGCATTGAAATTCGTCATGGCAGATACTCTATAATCTATGGAATAAATTGCGCGTAGGAAATTTGACTCGTGCCGTGGTAATTAATTTACTGTTCAGTCCATGCCTTCTTTTGATATGTTGTCCATTAGCAAACATAATTCTTCTGTCTCAATAGCAATATGGCAAAATATGTCAGTATGTTAGACTAGCGGCTTTCGTGTACGCATGAAAAGTGTTAAAGATGTCCTACGTTACATTAATCTTTAATTATATCATCTTGTCCACATCCTCATGTATGGACATGAGATATTCGTTAAGATACCTCAGATATCAATGGCAGTATTTACAAAAAAAGTGTGGTCGTAGTTTAGATGTTTCCAGACAAAACATGAAGGCATCATCTGGTTGACTTACTGACAGACGGCTCATCGTTTTGCGTGAAATATTGACTATCTGATGCAAAGGTATAATCTTTAGTGCTCTAATTGAGAAGAAGTCTTTTTATAAGTTGTAGGTGTTTGGAATAATGGGTGGTTACTATCAATGACCTAACAGAGAAACGATTATTTAGTCAAAATGGGTGCTTTTATATATGTTAGCACATTAGTTTAAATGGGATCTTAATGAGATACCGAAGTCAGTATGAATAATATATATAGATTTTTAGTCTTATTTCAAAAAATATTTTAAAAATTACACCAAATATAATAAAAATTGCATATATATAAGTTCTCTGCAAAATAGAATATACAAATGTTATGGATTTAAATGAATGACATCATGATTAGCACGAAATTTGATAAATGATTTCAATCAATTCCCGAGTGCATGAATTTACAAGTATAGCAGGTTTTCATAATTATCAGTAATTATCGATTTTGGACAACTTTAGTCTAATTTGGTGATTAAGCCATCCAATTGCTACACATTTACTTGTAGGGCCGACTTTTAACGTTTAAGAGTGCTGTTATTTGCGATTTTATGCACGCTGTTGACAGAAAATAAGAAATTTAACATTGATAAAACTAATTATAAACAAGACTCCAACGCATATTCAACGAACCTCATTATCAAATATATGAGATTGGCTCTTTTAGAAAAACAGAAATGTGTCTTAGCTTGCACACAAACTCGTTCTACTGTCAATCGATAAGAATCAAATGACAGCGATAAGATATTCAGCCCCACTGGAGCGTTTGTATGACATTGTTACATTGGAAATTTCAAAAGAAAATTAAATGCTCCCTCTACTTCAAGCTGAATTAAGTGTTGCTCGAAAGCATTTTAAAATTTTACACAAGCCATTTAATTTAATAACAATAAAGCATAAACAAGTTTTCTTAAATCATTCAAAACAGAGAAATTACATTATTGAAGACAGGCAAAGGCTTAGGTATTTTTCATATGAATACCAATGATAATCTTAAACAAATGAGCAATGATTTTGATGATGAGCATAAATTCAAACCTTTCAAACTAAATAAAGATAGGCTTACTTTGTTTCGTTTGTTAAACGTGTGAGGTATATTGCGACTGATGAAGGCTATCGATAAGTTTAGCCGAAATATTTCGGAAAAGGAAAACTTCTGGAACAATGAAAGCTGCGTTAGTCAAAACGCAGATCAGGAAAATATAAATAAAGACAGATCGGAAAATATAGAAGATTTATTATGGCGCACAGTTAGAATTATGTGTAACGCAATGCAAAAAAGAACCGACGATGCAAATTCTAGTGAAATTAATTAAATCACACGTCGTCCAAAACAGGCAAAACCGTTTGGCACACGCAACCTAGAATATTCGGCTTGCCGAAAGTACAAAATCTGACAGTAGTTCTGTTATGTTCTGCGACTGGATAGATTCCATGAATCGTTTTTTTACATAAAGCTCGTACACTTTATTAAAATAATTTTTTTCGTCATCCACGCATTGAGCGTCTGTTTAAATTTGTAACTTATGACTATGCTGCAAAAGCTGAAAATAGTTCATGTTCATGACTAAATAGACATTGTGCAACTTTCATTTCATGTCAAGTGAAATGTATACAAGACTGCTAGAGTTGAGAAACTTCTATATCTAATTTTTCCATATATATATATATATATATATATATATATATGATTTATTAGCTGCAACATTTAATGCCTAGGCCGTATATAAATTGTGGAGTTGCCATTTCAAGTCGAGTCCAATTTATGCGAGACTACTAGCTGTTAGTGTCGCGTATCTAATTTTGCTTTCGATATATATATATATATATATATATATATATATATATATATATATGTGCAAATGCCATTTATGTAGAAAATACTAAACTTCCCTTTACAATCATTCATTTATATAAATTCTGGGTTTTTATTTTATTATGTGTGTGGCACCATATCTGACTCGGGTTTACTTCTATTTCTTGTTTTGGCTGATAAGTAAGTGCTTGTACGTTAGTGTCTGTGTGTGCCTGTTTGCATGTAAGGGTCTTTCTCGCTGTATTGCAAAGTGATGTCTGAGATCTGGTCATTCTTGTATTGATGGTTTGTGAGTTAACCACGTGGTCGCATTGTTGGCTGTAACGTGTAAGAATTTTATTGTTCCGAGTGGAGTCTTTCGTTTCACCTTGTTGCGCAATTTTGTTTTCCATTCTCGGTAACAGCGCAGGTGCGGATTGCAGTGTTGAATGCTCATATTACAGTTAAATACTGTTTGTTGCGAAGAACTATATGGTATGTATTGTTTTTTTGAACCTGGTAGGATTAGTTAGTTAGATTAGATAAACATAGAGCATGTGTATAATTCATGCACCCTTCGTTTGTGCTACTGATGAGTCGCCAGTAAGCACGAAACGAATGTGCATGAGGTTATACTTTCCGTTCATGCTGCCTTTGGTTTATCCTTCTGGTCACAACTGAACTAATTTGTTACTAGGTTCTCAACACCTAATACATACTTGAATGTTCATATTGTTTTAAAATTTCAGTCTCCGTATGTACAGGGGCTTTTTCCTCTTCAGTTTGTTGCCAATCCGATCAAGTGTTTTTTGAGTCTGGTCGAGGGCGTGTTCGGTCTTGTCTGAATACTAACAAATTGTTGTTGAATTTCGTTATTCGTGACCAGTCGTTTAGAATTAAATCTTCATGAATCTTTTGAATATTTAGGCCAGGTATTTGTTGTTTTATATAACGAGCTTTAGAAATATATATATATATATATATATATATATATATATATATATATATATATATATATATATATAGTTGTTTATCTCTGATCCATCGATAAAAGAATCACCAGATTTCAGACATTATTATGCAATACAATATATATTTTTTAGTATGAACCAAGCGATGCAAAATTTATCAGAGTAAATTCCTTCATGAAACCGATTTCATTCTTGATGATAACTCTTCATGAACTGTGCAAAATTTTATCCGCGTACTGAACTCGAATCAGGTTACGTATTTAACATGGTGAATATTTTGTGCCTGTGAGTGCGTGTGTGTTTATGTGTACCTCAGCGAGTGTGTTGACTGCTTCCTGTTTTCATTGTATGATTTACGTTTATAATTCAACTCAGTTAGCTTTCTATTCAAATCTAATTTTATAAATTAGCGAATACAAATGTCGAGTTAGATTCCGACGGAAAGGTAATTGACCATTTATAGCTGTGTGGAGTATATCTGCAATATAGTATATTTGTGCTACAATATAAGTTTTAATTCTCAATTTAAATTAAAAACGCACAAAAGCAAGCGAAGCAAAATTTATGCATAATCAATAAATATTGGTAAACACGTGCTGTTCTTGGCGTATTTTGAAAGTTGATGCTTCTTTTTAGAGAAATGCATTGCACATATTATCTTCTCCAAACAACTTATAACGTTAAAAGTATTTGGAAATAAGTGCTTGTTAGAAAGAATGAGAAAATGATTTTTTTAAATTATATTTTTTCTACAGTGGCTTCACTAGGTTTGATCTGTGCATCAAACAAAATAATTGTGAATCGGAAATTTAATACAATACACAATGACAGTTAGATTTAAAGATAATATTACAAGAAAGAAAAAAAAGACTATAAAATGCGAAAGAAAGTGTGTAAGTGAGGAGAAAAAATAAGAAATAAGAAAAATAATTTATAAAGCTTAAGATATTATATACATGTGCTAAAATCGATTAATTGTGTTCAATTATTTGTTAGTGAGTGAGAGAGAGAGAGGTAGAGAGAGAGACGCAGGAAGAGAGTGCAGGAGAAGGACGGAGATTGAAAAAGCAAGAACAAAAAGGGGACAGAAATGGATAGGAGGATGAAAAGCGATTGGGAAAGGGAGAGACAAAGAGGCAGAGAGATTTGAAGAGAGAGAGAGAGACAGATGATCTTTTGTGCAATTTAATCTTAAAGTCAAACCAACTAGATCTTGTTGCTTATGATAAAACTAAAATATGTCATATGATCCATTTAGTATTTGAAAGAAAGCATTCCCCTTGATTTTAATTATAGTAAATGTGCCTTCAGCAGAAGAAACCAAAAAGGGAGTAAAGTTACTTATTTTATTGACTAGATGATTGAATGCGAAGTAGCCTATTCCTAGCAAATTTAGATTTATGCTTGTAGGTTGAGTAAAAATTTGAAAAAAGTAATGCAAATTGATTGCATTTTAGATTAAAAAAGCGAGTTTGAGAAAGAGTTAATAAACCTACATACAGATAATCTTTTCGCTTGAATGAGGAAATGATAGAGATCAAGATGTAAATATTTATGCAAATAAATCTTTACATGCTAATTCGAATTCATCTATGATGGCATTCTTAGGAAGAAAAAATAGAATTAGATAAGACGCGCCTTTTCCATGAGAAATTGTTAGTAAATGTCAGTGAGAATCGGTAAATCGGTTGGATTAACACAAAGAAATCTTATTCAATTGCTGAAAATGTTATTCTCGATAAGACAATTCCACAGCTCTAAAGAGTTGTGTATGTCTACCCTTTGGCACACGTATCCATTTGTGTCAATTTGTATAGTTCATTGTGTGTTGCACTTGATTTTATTTTCTGTAAATATTTTAATGACTAGGCTTTCATAAATTGATCATCAAGGCCAATATAGGCTGGTCAATTTAAATAAGTGGTTGTACCACTACTATTCTGCTAATGTTAATATTATTAATACTACCATTACAACTTTAATTGCTAAAATTACTAATACTACTACGTCTACTACTATTACTACTACTATTACTAATACTTTTACTTCTAGTACTACTACTCAATAGTAATATTAATACTGTTACCACTATTTCTAATTCTACATCTACTTCTACAACTCCTACTACTAATTTACAACTAATACTACAATTACTAGTACTAATACTACAACTACTACAACTACTATAACAAAAATTACTACTACTACTGCTATAGTAAATTCTACGGCAAATTCTCCTTATGCCTAAAGGATTAAAACACCAATACGTATTTTTATTATTAAAATTTTCAAATTATATTAATTTTAATATTTTAATTGGAGTTCTAGTGATAATTATAACAACAGTTATTTATTAAAAATAATTGGTGCAGTGAAGTAGATTTGTATACATGAGATTATACTTTTTGTTCATGCTGGTTTTGGTTTACATTTCTGATACTATTTAAATAGATTTGTTATTATGTTCGCATCACCTAATACAAAATTGCATATATATATATATATATATATATATATATATATATAAGATCTCATAAACACAGTATCCAATTATTACATGACTACGGCGAAATGGTATTAGTGGTATTGATCAAAGACAGAGTATTTTGATTTGCTTGTGTAACGATCGTTCAGAAGTAGTTATAATTCGCAATTTTGGCGAAATTTAGCATGCTTTGAAATCCATTGTGTCGGTATCATGCACCAATCCTAAACAATTGTGTTGGTATCATGTACGGACTCGGCAACCATGGTGTTGGTGTCAGATACCGACTGAGCAAACATTGTTTTGATGCCATTTACAGAATCGGTATATTTAACATATATTGAGCTGCCTTAAAAGTCACATTATCGAAGAAATAACACGAAGTTAGCTCCGCCACCGCAGGTTTACACATTCGTATAGGAGATTGTACTATCCAACTTTCTCACATTAATTTTCCATATATATAGTGGGAATACAGCGTAGTTCTGACTCTTACTTATGAATTGCCAGAAAGCACGAAACGCAAGTATTCATGATATATATATATATATATATATATATATATATATATATATATATATATATATATATATACCAAGAAAGAACATGTAATAACAAAGTGATAAAGGCCATTAATTTCGTGAATACTAATCGTCACTTATACAATCATACATTTTGGGTTTTCAATTGATTATGCTAGTGGTAACAAATCTGACTCGTTTTTACTTCTGTTTCTTGTTTTGGCTGGTTGGTAAGTGTGTATGCGTTTGTGTTTGTGTGTTTGCGTGTTTGCATGTAAAGGTCATTCTCGCAGTATTGCAAAGTGATGTCTGAGATTACCTGATCTGCGTTTTGACTAACGCAGCTTTCATTGTTCCAGTAATTTTCTTTTATCAAAATATTTCGGCCCATCTTACTGTAGGCCTTCATCAGTTGCATCTCACGAAGCAAATGAAGCAAGTGTTTTCTTTCCTCTAGTCATAATATTTATACACCTCAGACTGACCTTTCATTAGATATTCGCGTGTCACATGTGTGTGAGTGTGTGTGCATTTTCATAACCGTTGTTTTCATCTAACTAATTTAGACCAGAGTGGCTGAATAATAATTTATCAATTGCATGCAATAACTATTCGTTTTTACACACTCAATGTAAATGACGTAACTGAGATGGGGGAGACCCATAATTCAGAAACACTCGTCATAAAAACATGCCATGAGTGATAAAACCAGAAGTCCGAAAGACTAATAACAGTTATTGGCGCACGCCACGCATGTGCATGTGTATGTGTATGCATAACTGAAAAAACTTGGTTAAATTATTTTGATACACATGTACGTACATCTAAATGAAACTGCAGTCAATAGACATTAATTTACCCTTTGCACCCGTCAGACAAATTATTACTTATAAATATTGTATTATTAGAATATTTCCAATGGGTAGGGTGGGGGTGTAAAACAGAAAATTAGGGTTGAAATCACTAATTGTTTTAAAATCAAATGAATAGTTAGAGATGAAATTTTGAAGACTATATTCATAATAATTGTTTATTCATTTCTTGAATAAAAGCCCACTAATTAGTCAATCTTAATCTGATGTTCTTAATCTTTTACTGGAGCTAGCTTCAGTTACCAATTCATGCAATCGCCTTTTCCTTCCATTAGCTAGTGCAGTATTCCAAATCGGACCTAAAGATTTTTCAACAGCTGTTTCATTCATAATATTATCTGTAGATTTAATTTCTATAGATTACCTAATCAATCTCGTCACCCTATTACGACTACATATTGCTATGCGTTTGCATTCCTCCCAGTCGATAGTATGTCCAGTCTCCACTACATGACGAGCAAGATCTGATTTAGCAATATGTCCATACTTACACGCAGTTTTATGTTCACCTCTTCTTACTTTGATTGAACGCATGGTCTCACCAACATACTGGAGACTACAATCATTGCATGGGATCTCATACACTCCTGAAGTGTCTAAGGGTTCAATCTTTTCTTTTTGGTTAGGGAGTATAGTGCCTAGTGTAAGGGGCTGTTTTAAAACGGTCCTTATATTGTATTTTATAGCTAATGATTTCACATTTCGACTTAATATAGAGTCCGGTAATACCATGACCTTCCCTCTTCCTTCTCCTTATCTGCTTTTATGTATCTTAAACTAGGATTAAATTTCTTCACCATGTCTCTCATTGTTGTATCTATTAAATGAGGAGGGTAACCATTAGTCTTGAATATATCGCGTAGTCTGTCTAATTCTAACTTCCTATGCTTTATATCTGTTAACTTGAGACTTCTTAATGTTAATGACTTTAAGATCCCGACTTTCATACGAAACGGGTGATTGGACTTGAAATTAAGAAGGATTCCTGAATAAGTATCCTTCCTATAAATATCTCTTCCCAATTTCATACCAATTCTAATTAATTTGACATCTAAAAATGGTAATTCACCTGACGATTCCCTCTCTAAGGTAAATTGTAGTTCGCTCATTCGATTAGCTAAATTTAAGAAATTTACCAATTCATTGTCACCATGGTTCCAGATCAGTAATATATCATCCAAGAAACGTAGGTACAGTTTTGGTTTCAATGGAGTCTTATCCAACAGATTATTTTCCAAATAATGCATAAAGATATTGACTATTGGGACCGATAAAGGTTGTCCCATTGGAACGCCTCTAATTTGTTTATAAAATTCCTTACGAAATTTAAAATAAGTGGAGGACATACAAATACACATAATCTCCATGACGTGTCGTAACGTCATTTTGCTTCCTTCTAATATTAATGGTTGATCAACTAGCAAACGTCTAAAACAATCCAGAGCCTCAGGTACCGGTATATTTGTGTACATAGATACTACATCTAAGCTTACTAATCTATCCTTTTCATCTAGTACACATTTATCAACATTTTCAACAAAATGATATGAGTTAAGCAAGGTATGTTCTAAGAAATAAGAATCTTTTCTTATTTTATGGCACAATAACTTTGAAATTTTATATGTTGGGGAGTGTTGTACATTCACTATAATTCTTAAAGGATTACCCGGCTTATGCACTTTAACCAAACCATAAACTCTGGGTGCAACCGTATCTCTTTGAATGAGAGTGTTACCATGCGTCGAATCCAATTCTTCATTAGCAATCATTTTATTGATTAATAATTTTACTTGCCCTTGTAACTTATCAGTAGGGTCTTTTGTTATTTTAGTGTATACTTCAGCATTACTTAACTGTTCTATCATTTTATTGTTATAATCAGATTGATTCATCAGAACTGTAGCTCCTCCTTTATCCGCCTTAAGACATAACATTATTTGATACTTAATCCTTTATGAGACGTTTAATTTCATAATTAGGCTTAACTTTATCCTCTTTGTGTGTTGAAACCAATGAGGCAAGGTCTAATTCAAATTTCACCCTATCATTATCCGAAAGAAGCTTTGCCGTTTTGACAGCCTCAGTAATTAATTCGTTTCTAACCGATCTTTCATTAGGAATAGCCATGTTTAAACCACGGTTAAGTAGTTCAACTTGATCCTTCTTAAGATTTAATGTTGATAGATTTACTGTTATATTAGTCCCACTTAAATTATCACTTTCTTGGGGTCTATAAATTCCCAAGTCAGCTAATTTTTTATCATGTCTAATTCTTACTTTTTTATTTCTCTATTACGGGCTTTATCACTGAAATCCTCGATGCATTTAAAATTATCTGCGTGCAAAAGAGAAGTTAACATCGATCTTAGTTTAGTTTTTTTCTTAATAAGTATAATCTTACGTTTAACTAAATCACGAATCAAAGTTTTTATAATATTTATACAACGGTCATGCTTAAGGGATATGCCATAAGCATTTAACTTAAAATTTAATTTAAAACGAAAACATTTAGGAATAACATCATGTTTTGAAAAATACTTAAAAAGGAAATATTTGACACTTGCCTCACGATTTGTTGTTTCAATAACGTATATTTATTATACCATTTAACGGCATTACTGCTATAATTCCATGTTAAATGTTTCTTGAAGGAATTTCCTTTTTGCGAACCTGGATTAATTGAAATTACCTGATCTGCGTTTTGACTAACGCAGCTTTCATTGTTCCAGTAATTTTCTTTTAGCAAGATATTTCGGCCCATCTTACCGTAGGCCTTCATCATTTGCATCTCACGATGTCTGAGATGTCTATATATATATATTACTGATCCAGTCGTTGAATTAACATTTATATAATAATATTTTAACATATATAGGAAACGTATATGTACAATAAAATAACAATTTGGTCATAATATTTCATATATATGTTTTCGCTCAATGAATTTAAATAAAAAAACCAAAATGAATGATAATGGGATTAAAATTTAGTACTGGCATAAAATGGCTCATTAACTGTTCAATAATGACCATGAATTATGAGTGCAATAATAATATTTCGGTTAGAATGGATAATAAACATATCAGGTTCTTTTAACCTGGATACGATGACAAGTTTCTAAAGAACACGTTTGGGAAAATGCCACTCTGGCATTTAAATTTTAAAAGACATGTTGTTGCATCACAGGGAATTGATTATTTTACGTAAAAAGTTGTTTACATCCATCTTCATTTTTCCTACGGATATGTCAGCTTCCTTTATCGAAAGAGTTTTCCAATTGTCATTTCATGTCACCAAGTATTTTACAATTATTAAATCAAGTGGTAAAGCTATTTAAAAATGTCTTATTTATAATAACTGGTAGATCTCCTATTCCTAATTTACTTTTAACTAAATAAGTTTGTGCCGTGTATGTGCATTTATGTGCCTGTGCGTATAATTGCCTCCAAAAGATATTACAGTAATCTAATTACACTTAATGATTATTCACTAGCAAAGCGTAAGCCATATTTATATATATATATATATATATATATATATATATATATATATATATATTCTATTGAAATGCGAGCTTTAATAAATTTCATTGTACCCTTCCTGTGTGCAAAAACAAAAAGAAATTTATCAGATATAAGAAACGTTTCTTTCGCATTGTCTTCTCAAATATCTAATAATGAACATATCTTTATATATAAATTGGAAAGCAAAACAAGATAGAAATATGTGAACATAACCGGATTTATGCAAGCAGAAGAAGCACGTATAAGCATTGAGCTTGAACTGGATGTGACACACGCAATTGATTGGTTTCCGTTTTTCACACTCTCTCTATGTTCACATATTTTTATCTTGTTTTGCTTTCCAATTTATATATAAAGATATGTTCATTAGTAGATATTTGAGAAGACAATGCGAAAGAAACGTTTCTTATATCTGATAAAATTTCTGTTTTGTTTTTGCACACAGGAAGTAGAATATATATATATATATATATATATATATATATATATATATATATATATATATATGTGTGTGTGTGTGTGTGTGTGTTCGTGCGTTTATTTATGATTAAGAAGTAATTATATAAATTTCATTAGCTAAATCTGTGTGCTCAAACCAATGAAACTAAAGTGATTAATGCCAGGTCCTCTTTGCATTGGTTAGAATTATTTTGACACTGGCTTCCTTAAACGAGGTATTTACGAGTGACATACAAGTAGAAATGCGGTAAGATAAGGCAATTAGATTTGTCGCGAATTCTTTTTGCGGTAAATTGTGAAGAGATGTTAAAATATAAATTTCCATTCAAATAATAGGTTAAAATATGAGGAAGGTGATAAATAACATTCGAAAATTGGTTACTGAAAAATAGATTTTTGTAATAATGTTAGGAAAAGGTGATACTTAACGTTAAGTTTTATTAAAATATGTTACAATCAATAAGAAATTTAAGTTAATGGATACAGTATGGTAAAAAGTAATAAAAGCTGAAATAATAAGACAAATTTAAAATTAGTTAAAAGATCGTTAATTAATTATTCTCCGCCATTCCATCTTGGTTTATTTATGTGCTCCAAATCGAGCTATATGATTATTTGACTTCTCTCTCACTCATTATGTCATTTTTCAATTGAATTTCGGTGTCTTCTCTAATCAATCTAGTCAGTATATTACGACCAAATATTGATACGCGTTTACAACAATTCCATTGAATAGCATTCCATTGCTCTACTGTACCACGAACAATGTATGATCTACATAATTTAACAATTATTGTATGAGGTGTGGTGGCAACAATTTTTTAAAATCAAGTTTGCGAGCTTGAAGTAAACACCAATCTCATTGTATTTAACCAGTCGTTGAACAACATAGCAAAACTTCCGTCAGCCTACATAAATAGCACACAAAAAATCTATTGCTGCAAAATGTTCAAATAGGTTCGCATGAGGCTTGGTAAGCAACATGTTAATACCAATGTTGGAATAATATATCTTTGTCTGCACAAAACTGGACAATGTTTATTTAAATCAACATTGCTTGCGATCTTGATATAAACTACTAACCCATTATGTACATACATTCACTATCAGAAAAGAAAATTCATCCAGTAGACCGGTTTCGTCATTGGCTAACCATATTAAAAACCTTAATTTAAACGATACAACTGAATTGATAATTTCTGAAGCTACTATCAAGTACGAAAAATGAAATTATGAATAAAATTTCATTCGCTATGTCTGAATTGACGAAAGTGAAATTCTTACGTTATAATCACAGACTGTGGGTGGTTAGCTAGACCTTTATTTCTAAAGTAAAGACTAACCAAGAAGCATTAGTTTGTATATAACGAAAAGTTGTGTCTAGCTTACGGCAAGGTGGTTCAGTGAATAAAACAGCAGATTCTGGATCAAACGTGTCCAGATTCAAGCCCAGTCCGCGGCAATTACTGGACAGCACGTGAAAACTTCCCAATAAGGACATAACCGGTCTATTTGATGAATTTCCTTTTCAACATTACAGAGTGCTTAGTTTATGTTGACAAATGCAAGTATATAATGGGGCAGATGTTTATATCAAAACCGCAAACATAATTTCAGTAACTCGTTAGATAGTTATGCTGTCGGATAAGCGGACAGCCCTAAATGTCTTGAAACCTTCACAAAGGTACACAAAGAGTGCAGAAAAATCGTTTGTTAAATGAGTCTACTATCAGATTTAACCAGCATAACCTGGTTTATAATGATATTCACTGAACCATACTTTATAGTGCAATAACAACAAATCTATGATATAATTATAAAATACCTGCATTATGACCTCGATATCATTCAGGCCAAATTTAAACTATACGATGCACGTATTAATATCAAATTTCTTGATAGAGGGAATATCACCGTGAGTTCGCGACAGGTTGTCCATTTAAGAAATTTCAAATTAATCGATAATATTCAGAGCTTAGATCTGAAGGCAAATTGTGAAAGCCGGACACGTGCATATGTTAATTTAATGTAATGTTCCAACGCGGGACTACAATTTTCCATATTGACAAATAGGAAGTTCTGTGGTTACGTTGCAATACTTTTGAAAAATGTGAACACTTGAATAATTTCGTGTGTTGACACATAAATGAATATTATTTTTAAATTGAAGGAAAAGAGATAAATTTTATAAAGCCCACCTGTAAATTTGTCGCTTCATTCACTTCGTCATAACTGCGGTGATTGTGAAATATTGTACTGCTATTGGAACAATTGAGACTTATTACACTTTATTTATAAAAAAAGCTTATGATAAACATATTCATGTATTAAACATAAACTATTAAAATTTATTTTTTGACTGTATATCTTTAAATTTAATTAACATCTCAGTGCAGAGCATTTTAAAATTAGTTAATTAACAAAAATACACCTTTTTAGAAACTTTACTGAACCTAGCAATACTTTGGCAAAAGGAGTAGTTGTTAAGCTCGCATTAAACCGCAGAAATGAGGTGAACTGATTGTCTTCACTTACGTTGTGTTGTGCTACACGCCGTTGCCTGGATGAAAGATAAGATAAAGCAGAGGTTTTATACGGAGAACTCTCGAGGTCTGCAAAAATGTGAACTCCTGATATGTAGTGGATACACCAAAACAATATTAATCAGAATACCAAAATAATATCAATAAATAATGTAAAAACGAAAGCCAAATTATATTTTCAAAAATTTAAACTGGGTCTGACAAAACACAGAAGATAAAATTGAAGGGTAAATAACATGAAACAAATGGCTTCCGTCATATTTACTCAAAATGCTTTGAGTTCAGTCGTTGGTAGAAAACAAGTATAAATTTATTTTAAAATTACTTATTCCGAACTAAACAAACGTATATTTTGAAGCATTAAATGCATTGCTTTACACCTGAAAGTAGATAAATACGCAGTGGGGATTTGCAAGACTCTGAAGAAAATGTGCTCCGGTTTAAGCTACGATCGCTGTGCTTTTTTTAGCGACTCCATAAATTCCAATGGGTGAGGCAATTAGTCTAATTTATGCATTGAATTTGCCTTCATGTGCTAAATTAGGTTTATACTGAAAAGATATCTACTATAATTGCCGTCCGTAAACTTTAAAATATATAATCGAAAATAAAATCCAAAATAAATAATAATAAAAATTAAATATAATTTTCACTTTGAATTTGCTATGCTTAGTCTGCAATTTGCAGGCCGTTTTAATATTATGCTTAATATTTTACTGCGTGTTGCTTGTAAACAGGTAAAAACTGAACGAGTGAATAGTTATGGTTAGGGCACTAATTAATAAATATCAATACATTAGAAATGACTTTAGTGTGACTTTTTAAGGACGCAATAAATAAAGCCGTAGATTAAGTACAAGATTTATGTCTTGAATTTTATATATCTATTTATATTATTCCAATGGGGATATTTAATGTATTTTATATAAGTTCATATTAAAAAATAAAACCACTAAAATATAAACGCAGGCGTAAATATACTGTAGTATCACGTTACTGAAGAAAATTTACTATATTTCATCTTTCTGTATATCCCGAAGTAAGAACCACTTGCCTAGAATTCGTTCAAATTATTAATCTATTTTTAATCAAATTTGCCATCTTGAAATATACACCAAGCCTATTTATATCAAGATTGCAGCCTTGATTTAAATATTTGGTTTCACGGCCAGCGCAAAAAATGCTTGTTTAATTCTAAGATCGGAAAAGTTATGTAGTTCGAAACAAAAAAATGATTACAAAGTTATATACACTAGCTAAAAAAGCATTAAAATTATACCATAGCATGCACTCAGATGCAATTTATGCACCACTTTTGCCAAGCCACACTTCAGAAAACATGGTTTGTTTTCATATTTTGATATGCGAGAACATTTGTATTTTAAATTTCTGTAAACAAGCGTATTCTGTTAAACTAGGTGTAGAAATTTAAATTGAAATTCAGTAAGATAAATTTAAATTCTAACATTTTCAGTATGGATTTCTTATAGAATTCGCATACATGGACCAAATACAAATTGGAATAGGAAATATAAAGAACATAATTCGTGGAACTTTTATAATTTATAGCTTCTGTCTTGCACATATCGCCTGTTTTCTTTATTTATTTATAATTGCATAGCACAATACTTAACCAATAAGGAATTCAAATTATTATTCAAATTACACACACCACACCAAATGCTTTAAGCCGTTTTAATCACTCAGAAACCCAAGCAAGATAAAACGAAAAGAAATCGAATAAAATAATCTCCGATTTTATTATGATTACAAAAATGACTGTATAAAATAAATAAATAATTGCTTTTTTGGATGAAGTAAGCAATTATATTTTAAATTTGCAGAGGCTTTCTTGCATTCTACTTGTTACACATATGACTAAAAGAACACGGCATGAATGAACACGAAGTCAAAGTAGCTGGCAGTTAAGAAAATGTTTGAAAAGACTGATTTAGGACAAAGAAAGAAATATTAAGTCGTTTTTGACGAAATGCAATGTACGAGTTTAAAACAAATTGAAAACACCTTATTATTTGCACCTTCTAACGCTTAACATGAGATAATTATTGTTTAAATAGATCATGGTGGTCATAACGAATCTTACAGAATTGTGGAGGTCAATGAAGCAACGTCTAAGAATTAATTCAAAAGATATTTTTTACGATCAAAATTCTCGCAGTTTGTTTATAAATATAATGTATCCAGAAAATTTATGTTAAAGTATCGTAAAAATTGCTGCAACTTAATTTGTTTAAATCCTTTCGTGTTCGTCTTCAGCTTGTGTATAATTCCTCGGCCCTGCAGACTTCGATTTTGAGAGCAAGTCTAGCCCTCGGGCTCCAAACATATTTCATGTCTTAAAAACAAATACAAAACGTTTTCGATAGTTTTTTTATAGTAGAAATTATGCCTTGTCATTTAATGCGAAACTCGGGAAGCAAAAGAAAACAGGTATTTCAATCGGGTTTCGCATTACAGGTACATAATCGCATTATGGGTCGAGTGCGGATCTGTATACGATTCGGAAGCATATTCCTTTCAATTTTTCAACCAGAAAACCGTTGGCGGCAAGCGTTTTTTGTTATTTGCATAAATTCCATTTTCAAATAGGTAGAGGAAGGTGAATATGTTAGTAGTAGATTTTAAAATGATACGACTGGTATGTCACCTGCGATAGACAAAACCAAGTATAATAAATTGATTATTTAAGTCAATCTTGCGAGCTTGACTTAAGCACCAATCCCATTATATTTAACCAGTTGTCGAACAACATAGCAAAACTACCACCAGCCGCAACGCACTGACGCGTTTCGACCTTCCATGATCATCATCAGCGTACGACAGAAAACTGACAAGCGAGGATCAAACCGAAATGCGCATATATGGATGGCACAATTAGATAAGCGGCTCTCACCTCTAGCAGACTTGCATACATTGTACGTGACTGGAAATGTCGGCTGCACAATTTCTAGGCAGTCACAAACATTTGCTGTTTGTAGCTTTGGCCACAAATAAATATGTAGGAAGTACAATTAAACTATAACAGAATACGCGGGTGGTAGTAAAAATTCTTCAAATCAAGTTTGAAAGCTTGAAATAAACACCAATCCCACTGCATTTGATCAGCTGTTGAACAACATAGCAAAACTGTCGTCAAAAACCTGTACTGACGCGTTTTGACCTTCTATTATCATCAATAGAGCACGACGGCAAACTAAATATTATGCAGCCGACATTTCCTGTTAAATGCTATGTTTTTTGGAAACTGGTTTTTGACGATGGGGTTAGTTTTTACTTCAAGCTGACAAAATTGATTCAAAAAATATAATAACCGCACACGCAATCAGTGCTTGTTTAGTTGCATTAACTATATATATATATATATATATATATATATATATATATATATATATATATGTGGCATAAGCTACAAAATGTTGATGTTCATGAATGCATAGAAGTTGTGCAGCCGGCATTTAGAGTCAAGTACAATTTATGGGAGACGACTTGAGGTGAAGACCCCATATTTAATTTTACTTTCCATATATATGCATTGCGGTTTGATCCTCGCTAGTCAGTTTGACGTCGTACTCTGATGATGATCAAGATCGAAACGCGTCAGTGCGTGCGACTGGCGGTAGTTTTGCTATGTTGTTCGACGACTGGCTAAATACAATGCGATTGGTGCTTACTTCAAGCTCGCAAACTTGATTTAAAGAATTGTTACCACCACCCGCGCAATCAATTATTGTTTATTTGTGTTGGCTATACATGTGTGTATGTGGCGAAAGCTGCAAACAATTAATGTTCGCTAATGTATAAAAATTGTACAGCCGACATTTCCTGTCAAATTCAATGTACGCGAGATTACTATATGTGACAGACGTGTATCTAATTTAAATTTCGAAATATATGCATTTCGGTTTGATCCTCGCTATTCAGTTTTCCGTCGTATTCTGGTGATGATCATGGAAGGTCGAAACGTGTCAGTACGTGTTACTGGCGGTAGTTTTGCTATGTTTTTCGAGGATCGGTTAAATACCATGGGATTGGTGTTTACTTCAAGCTAGAAAAACTTGATTTAAAGAATCGTTACTACCAGCCGCGTATTCTGCGATTGTGTAATTGCGAAATGTATTTTGAAAATGTTTGTTTTGTTTCTACTTTGTGACGTTAGCATTCGCAGTATTGGGAATGCTACTATTTAGTGAAGATCGATAAAGCACTTCATCAGTATTTTTGCTTTTATGCACAAGCAGTTGAACATAAGACAGAATGACGCTGAGAGCTACTTTGTTAAAAAACTATCATTAGATAATCTGGTTTGGAGCATCAGATATTCTAGGTGCAAGTAAATATAACCGGCTATTAGTCTGAATTTTGCTATGAAGACGCTATTTTCCGGTTTTTATACTTTAGTGACTAATGCTGGTAGAGAAAAGTTCGCAAATGCCTTTCAGGAGAAAATGGATGGTTTGCATCAACAACTGTCCAATTTGTCAGAAAATATTTCTACTATTGAAGAACGCGACGAAAAAGAACCATCGTTGATTGGTTACACCGACTCTGATGACAGCGAGGAGTTCGAAGAAGAATTGTCGACAGAAAACAGTGCGCCTACCCTGGATCAAGAACAAGTGCTACGTAACGAGAATAGGGACAAATCGAATTTTAAAGACGATACGATCATTGATGACGAAATTAGTGGCCAATCGGACAATACTGAATTCGACGAAATCTCCGACGTTGAGGAGTACAACTATGTGTGGATTGACAATGATGACGCTGAGAATTCAGAAGACACTAAGGTGAATTGAAAACTGCCTGGTAATTTAGCAACTTCACATACCAGCCAAAGACCAATGTTTCATACCAATGGTAGCGAAAACTCTTTCCTATTATGCATGAAATTAATGTAGTAAACATGAGAAATAAATTAATAATTACATTTGTTTTCGTGTCAACGAGCTTTTTTCACGTGTAAACGTACGAATTAGTTAACGTGGTTCAAATGTTTTCAAATAAATGGGGGAATTTTAATATACAACACCTGTATTATAAATCACCAGCCCAACCGTTTATTCACTCAGATTTGACTGCCGATAGTTTTAAATTATTCTACAAATGGATAAAAATTTGATTGTTATTTACCTCTTGGCAGGAGAGTCTGATTTAAAAGTGGAATTGTGAGTTTTTTTTACTTCTTAAACTAGTTAAACACAGCAAATACTATCAGCGTACATAAATTTATTAAATTTAAATTGCAAATCAGTTTATGACGGTAGAAAACAAGTTTAGATTCAGATTGAGCAACTTTTCCTGTTTAAAATGTGACCGGGACTAAATTAAAAGCGATATAACTTTTATATTTAATTGTTAAATATCAATTTAAAAATTAAAGTGTGTACAATGAAAAATTATTGTTTTATGTTTGCTTATTTTAAGTATAAATCGATTCAAAAGATCCTTACCTATAATTTATAACATTTCGCTCTACCTAATTTATCGTATCTCGTTAGTCTAATACTGATTTTATTGTTTCCAGTGTTAATAAAAAGAATTTACCATTTCAACTTTATAATGTTTAGTAGCAATCTCTAGATTTGAACAAAATTTCATATTTTAGGCAATGACAGCATTTGATAATCGATCATATTTTCTTTATCTGTTTAAAAAAAATTAAACATGCGTCACTTTTATTTTACGTTTATTCAATAACAACAGGAAGCTGAGATACAGGCTGCGCCAAACATCGTAAAATTAGGCGTCCTAGACATTTCTGTGAAGTACGACCTAGTCAATACAATGTTTACAATCAAAGTTGGCAAGGTGAAAGGCATAGCTGATCAGTTTCACGGCGGTTCATCCACCTATCAAGTAAATCATGATAAGAATATCGTTGCTCAAATTTAATTATGTCTACACTATTTTATTTCACCTGTTTCACACGTTATTTGCAATAGAATATGGGTATCTGAATGTAATTTAGCACAAAAATTGTCGTTTATCAATCTGAACGATTCCAACATTTATCGATAATTTGCTGTAGCTAAACTTAGAAATACAATAATGGTGATGTTGATAGAAATCCATTTTGTTTTTTCCAAGTGGCGAGATTGTCAAATAAAGTTTAACTGAAAGTATGCCATCATGCGATTAATAACTAACTTGCTAAAAGGAGAAAGATGTTGGACACTTCTTACTCAATTTTCCGGGAAGTATACCTAATAAACACACAAATAGTTTGGCTTATGCACTTTAATTAACGATGCTTGGCTTGATTGATATACCTCCTTTCAGTTTTACATATTTAACTTTTAATTATGATGACGTTTGGTATTCGGATGCTTTTAATAATCTTTTAAACGACTTCTTAAAAGTTAGAGCTACTTTTATTGGTATTCATACAAAAGTTCTTTCATGGGCTGTAAACTAAATTATGTTATTCAGTATTTCCTGTCACTTACTAATTGATCGAGAATAGACACATTTACAGTTTTTAGTTTATAAAATGAGCGTTTGCATAATAAAAAAATTGTGTAAAATTGATTGATTCTATGTATAATTACAATGATTTTGTCAGCCACGTATCGGAGCTAATTAAAAACGGTTGGTAGTTGTGGATTATAAATAGACAGATCTGAAGAAAATTATTGGTGTTACTATATAGGTCAACTGTAGTACGTTATTTCTTGCTAAGTCGTGACATCTTGTCCATAACTGAAGTAATTCATTGCTTATGTTAATGCACATCTTGCAATTAATGCTATATTGAACATAGGAGTACATAATATACACCAAGGACATCGTCTATCTTGTATTTAAACGAAGTAAAATACTGAAATTGAAGCTCTTTACCACAAATTACTCTCTGGTTGGCATAGAAAATATTTAATACATAAATAAGCTTTAAAAGAAACATATTGCACGAAAGGGAATAGATTATTTACATTTTTCTCGAGTTGTGCTCAGAGATGGTTGCATCCGCTATCTGATTTTTACAGGTATTTCGACCTCCGTATAATGGAGGTCTTTTTCAAGGGAAGGTATATCACACAAACACAGTTTTACAATCAATATGTCAAGGGGAAAATTTTAGTTTAAACTGTCACATCTATACTTGTTGTTAGATTTCTTAAGCATAACTTGGTTTTTTAATAGGTATGTCAACTTAGTTTGTGTTTATTTGTCTGCATGTGTCCACTCATCGAAGTGAGATAACCGTGATTCAATAACAAATACTGACGACTCACTAGATATGCGTACGTCATGACTGTGTGTATGTGTTCTCGTTTGTTTTGGATTGTGGAGTAATCAATTACAGCACGTGTACACTCATCCCAGTGAAGATACAGCGATTTAGCAACATCTGACTATTCACTAGATAAGCGGTCGAAATATCTGGAAAAATCAGGTAGACAACGGATGCAAACATCTCGGAGCGCAACTCGAGAAAAAGGTAAATAGAAAGTATTTGGCAAGTAATTAAGTACGGTTTCCTGGTGACTGGGAGCTGATTTTTTCCGTAACTCCAAAGGCTTCCACGCCATTTGTACTAATAACTGGAAATAAGGTTCGATATAATCTTGTTTTGTATTGCGACTTTGCAGCACTTAATTTCCAGTACCATGCTCAAAATTCCTGATCTCACTCAGTGCACTGCTGAGACCACCAGATTTAAGCAAATAGGATAACCTAGTTTGAGAAAGATATTTTAATTTTAGCCTCGATAAATGTTTCGATCAAGCATAGGAACTTCGTAACTAAAACTCTACAAGAACATATGCATGGAATACAGGAAAACACCCACTCAACAACCATTTATATATATATATATATATATATATATATATATATATATCCATCCTGCAAATGACAGACTTAACCCACTCTTCCAGTTCAAATGCAGCAATCTCAAATTATCGGTTTATATAGTCTCATCATATGTGCAGAAGGTAAATGAGAGTTGAGAATGAGAAACTATCGAAAAAATTGTGCTATCACGATATGGTTGCGGAACAGGAAGTGCTAAAAGACCACACACGAAAGAAAAACGTGGATACTTTCTATGTGACGATAGCACTGCGTAGTCAAGAAATATAAAATAAGTGTTACGTGTGAGTCATTGAAGAGAGTTTAAGTTAGGTAGTAAAGCAATGCATAAATGATTTAAAATTGCTTTAATCAGGTTTGGATAAATTCACAGAAGCAGAACGTCAAATTAGGAATATGCCCTCGGATTGGCTAGTGGATATGGAGGACAATGAATCATTGAATATTAAGATCAAATCAATCCTAGAAAAAATCTAATAAATTGTTTGAATTACTTTCATGAAGAACATAATTTAGCTGAGTTTACAAATTTATTTATTATTATATGCACGTATTAGTCGAGGTAGAGCGCATAAAAAACCGATGAAATTTAACAATAATTGATTACGCGGGTGGTGGTAACAATTCTTTTTATCGAGTTTGCGAGCTTGAAGTAAACACAAATCCCATTGTATTTAACCAGTCGTCGAACAACATAACAAAGCTACCACCAGTCGCAACGCACTGACGCATTTCGACCTTCCATGTCATCATCAGAGTACGATGGCAAACTGACTAATTTTGCTTTCCATATATATGCAATGCGGTTTTATCCTCGCTAGTAAATTTGCCGTCGTACTCTGATGATGATCATGGAAGGTTGAAACGCATCAGTGCGTTGCCACTGGCGGTAGTTTTTTAAAGTTGTTCGACGAATGGTTAAATACAATGGGATTGGTGTTTACTTCAAGCTCACAAACTTGATTTAAAGAATTGATGACATTTGGTGGTTTTTCTTTGTTGTGTGCACAGCTAGATGCAACGAGATTGGCTTCCATCTCGATCTTGCCAAATTAGTTTAAAGAACAAAGAATGGATCTTAGAAAATGCTGAAGAGTTGCAATAATCTATCCAATAGGTATTTGGCATATGTTAGGAGAGTTATTTTTCCATTAAGCGCAAAATCACGTTTAAAATCAGATTTAAACAAAGTGAAGTTTACGCATCTTCCGTTAAAATGAATTAAACATAGGTTAAAATGGAAACTGATAATTTTAGTGGCTATGGAAGTGTAGAAATTTTTAAAATGTTTTTTCCCAGTTCTCGACCAAATTTTTGCATTATTCTAAAAGCAACCAAATTTGGAAGCAAATTTGCGCATCTCGCTTTATTTCAAATAAAAAACACATTCTATTTGTCTGTCACATTCTTTACATTTCAAGATATATTTTTTATTAATCTACGCGCATTATTGATATAATTTTCCAACCACTTAGTCGATATGTTCTTCATAATGCGTAAGTTTAATTTTCTGCTAAATAATCAAAAAGTGAAATGTAAGCATAAACAATTTCAACTACGGACAACTTTGGAATCAGATTGCATTTAGAATAAATCCTACACGTTAGGTAAAGAATATTTGGTCGTGTATGTTATTAAAACTAAGTCAAATAAAAATTATTATTTTATTGCCTTCACCTGTGTATCGTATTGGAATCTTAAAAGGCCTCTTTTCTGTTGTACAAGCGTTCACAATTGATTCTTTAGCGTCATTAGCTTTGCGCAGATCAAAAACATGTGGCGGGTTAACTAACATTATAAAATAATATTCAGGTTAGTTCGACAAAATACGTTAATTTAACGTCCTATAAATCATTTTTTTGATTTGAGAGACTAGTTATTATTTAGTCAGTTTAAACTGATCTGCTTGTTTTTCATTGGTTCTCCGTTTAAACTTCAAAATGAGAGTTGTCCGAACTTTCCAGTCTTTGTCATCGATTGTACAGCGATCGTTTTATGACTTTATCATGCACACACCGTTCAATGACCCAATATTCCTTATAAATAAGATGGTGTTACAGCTTCAATTCACTTGATAACGAAGTTAATTGATTCCAGCAAACAAATAAGCATATCGGCGATGGTCTAAACCAACACTGAGCAACCGAAAAAAGTTGACACAGCTGTTTCGATTCAGAAATTCTACTTCTCAAAAAAATATTGATCGAAAATACCAAGCATAAAAAAATGAAGCCACCAATGACGCGAGTATGGTATATAAGACGCTGAAGCGCGAACACCCAAAATTTTTGTAAACCTTTTTAAGTCTCTATATATCATTTGTTCAAATGGAGCATAATAGAATTCTTTGAGATTTAAGGAAATGAAAATTTCAATTTTTGCCATCATTGCATATTTTTGTATACTGCTTATTCATTATTTACTACTGTCTTTTCTAAGGAAATAATTACGCTTTTATATCAGTTTCAGTTGGGAAATGCACAAATGTTAAAATTAGCGAATGGGAGTTTTAAATCCAGCTTCATTTGTGTTTTCGCTATATTCAATTAGCTTTTAATGTTTAAAATTGCAGGAGAAGTGATGGTCTTGGAGTATTTTTTTATTGGCTTCGATTATGACAGATTAGCTTACGTGTGCATCGGAACAAATGAACCCTGAACTAAATCACACAAGAAAATTGGGTTTATGAATGAGAACGAGGAATTAGGCACTCTGATAATTCTCGATGTGCAGGTCAACTTTGGAACGGATAGCACATTGCGTTGATCAGCCTCCAAGAAATTGTAAAATCTGGTGCCTCATACAGTGGAAGAAAATGTTTAGTAAGATGATCAAAACAGAGTACATGAAATATTTGGTTGCTTGATTTCTTGTCGAATGAGTTTGAGATTTTGCGTACAATTAATACTATTGTATTTTACCAACCAATTTTTTTAGTTAAACAACAAAAATAATAGTCGAATAAAACTCGCTGGGAATTGCTGTACAGAAAATATGAACCGATGTAAATTAACCGTTTATAAAAATGCACAGAATGACTAAAATCCGTAAAAGAGTAGTTGAATAGAAAAAAAACTATATTGAACTAAAATACAAATAAAAAAAAATAAGTGCAAAAGAGATAGATTGCTGTTTGCTTTTGCGTTCACCTATTTTTTAGTTGACATAGTTCTAATGAATTGAATCACACAATTTCCTGTACTTCAGGTGAAACACAGAATACCAATGCAATAAGGTGATATCACTATATGCAAGTGGAATTGTGCAATTGAAAATTGAATTCACGCTTATCCGTGTGCATACCACCTTCGCTGGTTCAAAATAGGTTTGGTGTTGCATGTACGTCTATAAATGAGCATGTTTTGTTCTGTGCAAAATGTGTAATGCAAAAAAACACTTTTAAATTTCTGTTAAGGCTACGTGTGTCGGTGGGCTTCCCTATCTAAATACTATCGTAACAAACAAACGTTGTCTAGACAGGTGCGAACAAAAATAACTTGTTCAAGGATGGTATTACATAATGGCAAGCCCCTTGCAGAACTGTGTTTAGAATTGCTTTCTTTTATTTAAAAATCCTTGACCACTATATAGTTTCTCTGTACATTTCATGCGAATTAATTGTAGACTTCTTTTTCTTTTTTCAATGAATTGATATTAGAAAGAAACATTGGCTGTACGGGCGGTGATAACAATTAATTTAATCCAGGTTGCGATCTTGATTTAAACTCCTAACTCATTATGTAGATACATTTTATCAGTATAAACTAAGCATTGTTTAGTGTAGAATATAATGTATGATTTGACTTTTCTACATTATAAAGTGGTTAGTTTATTCTGAAAAAAATATATGAAAATAATGAGTTAGGTTTCTATCTCAGGATCGCAAAATTGGAAATGAATGATTTTTTTTATATTTGAAGACAAACGATCTTGAAATCATTTGTGGTAAATATAACAAACCGTTTACAATTAAACAAACTTCGGTTGCACGTGCGGTGATAACAATTACTATAATCAAGGTTGCGATTATGATATAAGCACCTGATCCATTATGCACAAACATTTGTCATTGTAAACTAAGAATTGTTTAGTGTAGCATAGGCTATTAATCTAGTAGACCAGTTTCGCGGCAAATTCTGGCCAGTACTTGATGAGTTGAAAATAAGATCGAAACCGGTCTATTGGATTAGTTGTCGTTTCTACACTATATAATTCTTAGTTTAAACTATTTAAATACATGAAAGAAATTTTGTTACTTATATCTTTTAATAAATTGGTCATTCCTTCATTAGGTCAATTTCTCAAGTTTTATTTTAGACCAACAATTACTTTTAGAATATATATTAAAATAGGCATTTATAATAAATAAATTAATTATCTTTTATTATGGCATGATTTAATACTGATGTATGTCATAAATTTACCCTCTCCTTTTCGATGGAAGTCACTCATAATTACAATATTTTTTGAAACGTCAGGATTAAGAAAACAGTTAGACATTGATAGATGGACAAGTTTTACTTAATCATATTTACTCAATACACATATGCACTTAACCGACCCATACCTACCCACCTAGAGACAGGTATCTATTTTGTCATCAAACCATCATACATTTAACTGAAGCGGTTTCAATTAATTTTTTTTTGCATTTTTGATTTTATAAGCTGTGAACTGGAAAGGTTTACGCAATTTAGCCATCACTGAATGCGCGAGTATAGATAGAAATATTTAAATAATGTTTGCGAGCTTGAAATAACCATCACACTCGATGTATCTACCTAGTCGCACAAAATAGAAAAATTGCCGTCAGTCACACGTGCTGAGACGTTTTGAGTACTATGGCAAACTGAAAAGCAAAGATCATGCGGCAAATCATATATATTGAAAGCAAAATTAGATTTAAAACTATCCTCTCTAGTAGTCTCGCATACATTATACTTGACTGAAAATTTCGGCTGCACAATTTCTATGCAGTCACAAACATTAACTTTCTGCAGCTTTTGCCACACATATATAGGTAATACAATTAAGCAACCATTGAATACGCGAGTGGTGGCATTAATCCCTTAAATCAAGTTTGCGAGCATGACGTATATGATTGTATAAGAGATGATTAGTATTCACGAAATAAATGGCCTTTATCCACTTTGTTATTTGTGTTTTCCTAATTATAAGAATATATATATATATATATATATATATATATATATATATATATATATATATACATTCTTTATTATGTCCATTGTATTTGAATATTACACAGTATATGTTTTATTAGGTAGAAAAAAATTAATATTAAGGTTGATAATGGCGATTTATTTGAAAAGCGCTATACATCTCTTGCAATAAAAGGCCATAATCCAATTTGTTATGAATGTGCTTTTTCTTCCTAACAAGGAATATGTAATATATATATATATATATATATATATATATATATATATATATATATATATATATATAAACATATTGCGAAAACTGTTCGTGAATGCAGCGAAATTGTGCAGACGACATTTCTGGTCAAGTACAATATATACGGGATTACAAGATGTGATACCCACATATCTAATTTTGCTTTCCATATATATATATATATATATATATATATGTATATATATGCATTGCAGTTTAATCCTGGCTAGTCAGTTTGCAGTTGTACACTGATTATGATCATGATATGTCGAAACGCATCAGTACATGTGACCGATCATGATTTTGGTATGCTTTTGACGACGAGTCAGATACAATATGATAGGTGTTTTATTCAAGCCCGTAAACTTGATTTAAATAAATGCTACCACCACCTGCGCAGTCATTGATTATTTAATTGGAAATAAGTAAACATGTTCAAAATTGCATATATTCATGCATAAATTTAAGAACGCATACATTCGTAATCAAATAAGTGAGGAGATTTATCTATATTCTTATATAATTATATAATCTGAATATATATATATATATATATATATATATATTTGAATAAATATAATATCTGTTTCTCATTTGCCATTATAAGTATGTCGTTTGCAAAGTGATAAATACCATGGTTTCTCTATGGAATCCTTCATATAAACACACACACACACACACATATATATATATATATATATATATATATATATATTCTGGCTCCAATGCAAATAAAATTTCAAGAAGTCAACACTAGTTTCAAGGCAATAGCGTCGTCAGACTTGAGCTTAAGATTGATCTATTTATCATTATTTTGTTAATATTATTCATCCTTTAAAGTTAAATTTATTTCTAATTTTATTTAATTTTAATAGACACTAACATTAAACGTTATTTTTATTAAATAGAAGATGAAGTTTATTCTTTGGTGCTAGATGAGAATTATCGCCACCTTACACACACAGTCTACCTTGATTTCTCTTAACTTTACTTCCCGTCATCCAGTGCCAAAGTCTTGTTAAACGATCCATAAAGCTTAATCTCAAGCTACTTATTCTTCTACTTTGTATACATGTAGAAGAAGGTTTTAAATACAAATTTGACCGCTATTGCAATAGATTTTACTTTAATGAATACAACATCATTAAAAAAGTATATAACTTTAAAAATGTCAATGGACAGTCCGAAACCATACGGTAAACGGTCACTTCTGTGATTCTTTTGCAGCTTATGGCTTTAAACTAGTTCAATAAACTCTGCCAAACAAAAGTATTCTTGAATGTTTATGTGAACTGTGCAGTGCTGTCCTTCTTTTTTTTAAACTCGCCACCCTTTTCTTATGCGCGACAATTGATAGCACTCGAAGGTCGGTAAAATCTTGAATCTTTTCCACTTTCAGTTACACCGATTTTTGGCCTTGATTGATGGGTTCTCACTTGTCCCTTCCTGGTAAAGCCTTCCATCAGCTGCTTGTCTGAAAATTACGTTGGAACCAGATATTCCGACATATTTTTCCGAATTTTCGGGACTTCATTTCCAGTCCTATCTTCAGGGTTGACACCATACTCACAGGAAAAAAAACTTTTGCCACATTTGCCGCAATAAAGGTTTTCCCTGAAGATGGGAATGAAAATGAAGTCCTAAAAATTCGGAAAAATATCGGAATATCTGGCGCCAACGTTATTTTCATATAAACAGCTGAAGGAAGGCTTCAAAAAGAAGGGAAAACCGAAAACCCATCAATCAAGGCCAAAAAACCGTGCACCTGGAAGTGTAAAGAATTCAAGATTTTACCGACCTACCAGCGCTAACTATTGTTTCGCACACGAAAAAGGCGACGAGTTTAAGAAAAGTGTTCTTACCTGGTTGTGAAATTGCGGAAAGTGTCATACTTTGCGCTGCGCTTACCAACATGTTACTTACCGCAGTCTATTCTTTAATTTGACATTCCTCTTTATGTATCGGTAAATAAATTTAGTTAATTATAATTAAGTCTATTTAACGCACTAAAATGTTAAGCCCAGTATTCTGATTCAGCGTATTTGACTGGACAATCGTGATTACGTAGAAAACAAATTCCTTCGGCTAAACTTCAAATACGAAGTTTCATTTTTCCAGTTTAACGCGTTTGCAGTAATAGCATTGTCGTTAACCTTAATTCAGCAGGTAATTATTAATGATCGCAATTAAAAAAAAACGCTTTTCAAAGAATGAGTACTTTTTCAGTAATTTTCCCTCCCGAATATTTACATCTTATTATAACACATTCATTTATAAAATAAAAAGATATTAATTAAAATTTTTCTAAACTTTTTCTATTGCGATGGTTTAATAGGTTTTGAATTTATCCTGGTGAGCTCGTCTTACGTATCAGTGTAGAACATTTCTGTGAAATAGAATTGTTTGCTGGCGCGTTTTGTTTACAAGTGTCAACTATTCAACGCATCTCAAAAAAGTGTTTTTAGTAAAAAAAATAACTGTACAAGGCAAACGACAAGGAAATACACAATTTGTAGACTTCCAATTATTGTCGCGTAATATATGCCATCAAATTAAGGCCGTGTAGTGATTCTGTTTATTGAAAGTCAACAATCCATGGCCAATCAAGTGTCTGTTTTTTTAGTTTTACGGCTATTTTCAAAGCAGAATTTTCTGATAACGCTTGCCGCCATGCATTCGCCGTTTGTTTCGCCACAAACTTTTAAATTTGTGTTAAAAATTCTGCTAGAATTTATGGTACATGTTAATCGACATCATACGCCGATGTTCGAAAAACGGCAACGTCAAAAATTCAAGATTTAAGGTTTGACATAACACCAATCCCATTATAAGGCCATCAAAAACAACAATTAGTATCTAAAGGAAAATTGTTGGTAGTGCGCTGTTGGGTAATGCAATTAATACGATCTCAGCCCCCGAGGAAATTGAGCCCAGATCAAAACTTTAATACATTATGAAATGCTTAATTATTACTGAAAAATGTATATATATATATATATATATATATATATATAATGGAATTGTTGTGTATATCATGCCTGAAAACTGGATTAAATTGATTATTATCACAACCCATGTAATCTGTGCTCATTTAATTATATAAATGATGAATACACTTCTGCAATTGCGCAACACATCTATGAAACTGCACACGTATGTTCTTCAGACGTAGTATTTTAAAATAATTACTAAATGCAATAACAAAAGGAAGCTAACTACATACGAAGTCTTATGGATAATCAAATTGCAGCTGGATTTATGAAAGCAGAAGAAGCATGTTCAGGCATTGAGCTTGAACTGGAGGTGACGCACGCAATTGATTGGTTTCCCCTTTTTCGCCCACTCACTCCGTTTGCATATTTCAATCTTGTTTTTGCCATTCAATTTATATATAAAGAGATGTTCATTTATAGATACTTGAGAAGAAAATGAGAAAGAACAGTTTCTTGTATCTAATAAAATTTCTTTTTCTTTTTTCACAAGAAAAATGTATTTCAAATTTTATCAAGGATCACATTTCAAATGAATCATATAAATGTTCAATTCAATACCACGTCCCCAGCTGGCGTAGTTTCTCCTCTATAATGACATAATTAGAGAACAAAATATATGCCATGTATGCTCCATTTAATGGAAAGGCCGACCAAAGTAACTTAAATTAGTACAAATTTCGGAATTGTGTGTAGTGTTCGACATGGTGGCACAGTATGTAGAGTCACAGGTTCTGAGGCACACGTGCCCAGTTTAGAGCCCTGGCCGCGGCAAATTCTGAACGGTAATGGAAAGCTCGCAAAAAGAACGAAACCGGTGTACTGGATGAATTGCGTTCGCTATTTTAGATAGCGCTTAGTTTATAAGGACAAACACATAAAAATTGGGTTTGCTGTTTCTATTTAACTGGAAACCTTAATTTAAACCACTAAAGACATGTTATATTCTTGATATAAACACCTGACCCATTATACGCATACATTCCTGAGAGTATGAACTAAGTATTGTATACTGTGGGAAGACTGTTCATCCAGTAGATCGGTTTCGTCCTTATTGGGTAGTCAACGCGTAATGTTCAGAATTTGCCGTAAACAGTACATGTTGAGTTCCTAATAAGGTCGAAACCGGTCTACTGGATGAATAGTCTAATCTACACTACAAATTCGTAGTTTATACTGACAAATGTATGTATGTAATGGGTCAGGTGATTATATCATGATCGCAAACTTGATCAAGAGAAATCGTTTCGCCGCCCGCGCAACCAATGTTCGTTTAAGTATATAAATGTTTTATTCTGTTTCTGGTAAAGGCAAATCAGTTATATTTGAGAACACGCGCGATTTATATTTATTGATTGGACCAGAAAGGCGTTTCACTTTTCCCACATTTATACGAGAAACATGGTGCACCTTTAATTATAATTTCAAATGAAGTGACCAAAAATCGATCGACTCAGTCATTTGTTTAAAATGGCCATTAAACACAAAATATTTTTCCGTTCTATCTCTATTCGCCCTCTTAAATACGGGCCAAGAAGTTTATCATTTTGTCTGTTGTTTATTATAATTAAACATTTATGTACATTAATGTGAGACAAATAGAGTTTTTTTTAATTTTTGGATAGGTTAATAATTTGAAATACATTTAAATTATTCAAAACTTGTTCAAATTATGCCTACGGCAATAAAAAGTTTACGTTTGAAACATAAAATATATATAAAAACACTACATAGAATTAAATTGCTAAAAAATAAATTAAATTGGATGCACATAATTATTTCACATTGATGGGTAGGATGTATCTTTTACGTATTTATAATCGCAAAATGTGCGCGGAAGTAGGAATATTTAAAACAAATTATCATGACTCATGTGTATAGTTATAAAATTATCATTCTGAGTTAGGCTTGTCAGTTTTGTTTTAACAATGACAACGAAAAGCAACATTTAAAAAATGTTTAATTAAAATAATTCAAATATATCGCTGATATAAACTGGCGTAAAATATAAAGAATAAACAGATGTTCAACGATCCTGTATGACGTGTCATAAATTTCGTCGAAAAAATGAGCATATTTGTAAAGAAAAGGAAACAAAATTGAACTTTTCAACTGGTCGAAGTTTGGACTATTATAGCAATATAAAACACTTGGTGGGATATATTCAGCTTAATTTCTTAATCTCATTTTATTCTTAATTGTGTTTCAGATTAGATTCGCATTGCTACCACAGAAGAAAAAACGATGGGCGAGCTCATTAAAGCGTGGACCTGATCCAAATTTTGATGAAGTGTGTGTGCTAAATTTACCGCCAGGTAATTCAAAATATTATTCTATAAGACTCTATTTTGAAACTTTAGATGTCCTACGCAATCAAATGAAATTAATATATGTCTATACGATACTTTTCAGTTGCAATTAAACAGGACGTCTAAAATTATTTCATTAAAATTATTTTACATTTTTACAAATTTACCATCAAATGCAAGTATAATTTTTAAAACTTTAAGCATATGATTAATATTGTTATTGTTTATATTCAATTAAAATGTAAACATTTTAAAGTTTCATATACTGACAAGAAGTTATAATTAGATAATGGCTGAAGATTAATAACAATATTTAAAACCAGATTATGGAGTAATTTTATCCTTTTATTAGTGAAAATTTTCAAAAAAAAACAAATTGAACGGAACATATAATGTCATTACACATTCGTTACGTGCATGAAGGAGACTCATAATTAGAAGCCTGCATTGCGCCCATTACCCACTATATATTTTGGTCAGGAATGTGGGAAAATTGCATAGTGAAATTTCATAACCGTAACTTTAAACAATTCAGTAGTCAAGCTAACTTCATATAAAGTCTTCGATAACGCACAAATGCATATATATATATATATATATATATATATATATATATATATATATATATATATATATATATAATGTCCATTTCCTTTCATTATTACACAGTATATTTCTAATAAGGAAGAAAAACACATTAATAACAAAGTGGATAAAGCCATTTATTTCATGAATACTAATCATCGCTCTACAATCATTCATTTATATACATTCTGGGTTTTCAATTGATTATGCTAGTGGTAACAAATCTGACTCGCTTTTACTTCTGTTTCTTGTTTTGGCTAGTTGGTGAGTGTGTATGCGTTTGTGTTTGTGTGTATGCGTGTTTGCATGTAAAGGTCATTCTCGCTGTATTGCAAAGTGATGTCTGAGATCTGGTCATTATTGTTTTGATGGATTGAGAATTAACCATTTGTGCGCATTGTTTGCTGTTACTAGTACGAGCGCTATTTTTTCCAGTGTAGTTTATCGTTTCTCCTTGTTGCGCAAATTTTTTTCTGCAAATGGTAACAGCGCCAATGTGGATTTCAGTTTTGAACACCCACATTGTTTGGAAACTTCTGACGCCGCATGCGCCTCTGTTATTTCCTCTTCAATTTGTTGCCAATCCGATTGAATGTTTGTTGATTCTAGCCGAGAGCCTGTTTGGTCTTGCCTGGGTACTAGTTGATTGTTGTTGAATTTTGATATTATTGGCTAGTCGATTAGTATATCATGTTGATGAAACTTGCGAATATTAAGGTCAGCTGCTTGTTGTTTTATATTAAAGGGCTTCATAAATAAATAATAATTTTTATGATTTTGCTTGATGTAGAATTGTGAAATTGGTCCAATTGACTGGATGCCCCGTTGCCAATTTATGATCGGAAATAGCTGATTTTCCTGATGGGCCAAGCCTTTGTTAATCAATTTCTGTGGGAAATGTTGCTGGATTCTGTTTATCAATTGCTTCTTCGTATGTCCGATATATGTGCTACCGCACATACATGAGAATTTGTAGACAATGAATGATTTGGAGAGAATTGGCAATTGATCTTTGGCATCCAACCTCATGATTCTCTGTGTACTAAATGTCATATTAACTTTAACACTGGGAAAGTTCTCCTTAGTTATTCTATTCAGCCGCCGTGCAATTATTGAGGCTGGTACGTCGCCTCTAAATGGTAAGTTTAGGAGAACCTGCTTGACGGTATCCTCTCTAGTACGAATCTGCCGTGGTCTGATGTTGACATCAATGAAACGCTCTGGGTAGTTGTTCATTAGCAAATTTTTCCTGAGGTAGCCCAGTTCTTCCTCAATCTTGTGTTCAGAGCAGATCTTCCTGATTCTGTTTGCTAGGTTGTTTACTAAGTTTCTTTTGTGGGATTTCGGCACACTGCTGTTGTATTGAATGTATTGCCCAGTAAAAGTGGATTTTCTATGTATAGCATGTGTCAAATCCTCGTTTTCTTCTCGAGTTAGTTTGATTTCAAGGAAGGAAAAACTGTCGTTTTCTCTACCACGAGAGTGAATTTGATGTCTGGATCGGCTCCATTTGCTTGTTTGAGGATTTCGGAATTCCTGATCCTTTGTCGGGTGTGACGAGTCGAATGGATTTGTCTGATTGTAGTTTTCTGAGTTCGTCTATGTGCTTTTTTGTGATGATTTGGCTTCCTTTGAATTCCATCTTGTATTATTCTAGTGCGCTAACTATCTCAGCTTTCAGTCCTTGTCCATTGAATGCATTTGGGGCGTCGTCTTTCCTTAAGTCATTGTAGAAATTTTCCGTTCCAGCCTGAATGTCAATAATGTCACGTTCACTTAGGTTTTTCTTGACTACACAGAATTTTGCTCCTAAGGAGAGTAATTCTTTCTGATCACTTTTGAATAATTGTGAATAAATGCATCAGGGTTTGTAGGAAATTTCGATTGTGTAGGGAATTTTTCCAGGTCCCTTGTGAGGTCCTTAGTTTCTTTGTCAGCTGTTATTTTCATCAACGTTTCTATCTTCGTTGTGAAAGCGTTGTATTCGCTATCGTTCAGTCTTGCAATTTGACAACCCAGTGATTGAATGATTCTCTAAGCATCTTGCAGTTTTGATCCGTTGTCCTCGATGGCATTGAGCAATAAGCGACTTATAAGTTTATTCGTCGGATTTTTGTTATTTCTCCGGCACTGCTTGAGGAATCGTTTTGCCACAACATCTGATTGTAAACACGATTTGAAGGACTTAATTCTTTCTAGAAGTTTGGCCCACGTACAGTTGGCTGCAATATAAGTGTTTAGTTCCTTACGGGTAAAAGGCTGACTCCGCTCCTTAATAATCTTTATAATGTCCATTTCCTTTCAATATTACACAGTATATTTCTAATTAGGAAGAAAAAACACATTGATAACAAAGAGATTCCGATATTAGATGAAAACTCATACAAGACATCGAAAAGGCAAAACACGTCGGAACAAACACCACACTATTGTACGGAAAACCAAAATCTCATAAAGCCGTGACAGCCTCAGGAGCTCCCTCGATGCGGCCTATTATGTCAATGATCAACGCTCCACAACATAAACCAGCCAAGTTTCTCTGCAAAATGCTTCAACCAATACGAAGCATCATAAACGCAAACACTATCAAGGACTCCTTCGAACTAGCAAATGAACTGAAGGGGAAGAACATACTACAGAACAAAATGGTCTCGCTTGACGTCTCATCCTTATTTACAAACATACCACTGGATAAGACAACGGAGATCTTGTGTGACCTCATCAAAAATGAGTTTTTGATTTCCCTATAGACACCAATGACATCAAAGACCTCATATTAGCATGTACTAAAAACGTGCAATTTACATTTGAAGGGATATACTACCGCCAGATCAATGGTGTAGCTATGGGAAGTTGCATCGCACCCCTCCTGGCAGATGTATACATGTATCACCTGGAAAAAACGAGCCTAAAATGTATAATTGACCAGTGCGCACTCTACAAAAGTTATGTAGATGATATCTTGTTGTTCATCTCAGAAGCAGCAGACCCTTCCGAAATCCTCAAACAAGCAAATGGAGCCGATGCAGACATCAACTTCATTCTCGAGGTAGAGAAAGACGACAGTTTTCCCTTCCTTGACATCAAACTCACTCGAGAAGGAAACGGGGATTTGACACTGGCCATATATCGAAAATCTTCTTTCACCGGGCAATACATTCACTAAAAAAGCAATGTGCCAAAATCCCACAAAAGAAACTTAGTAATCAACATAGCAAAAAGAATAAGGAAGATCTGCTCTGAACACAAGATTGAGGAAGAACTGGGCTACCTAAGAAGAAAATTGCTAATGAACAACTACTCAGAGTGTTTCATTGATGTCAACATCAGACCACGTCAGATTCGCACAAGAGAGGATAACGTGAAGCCGGTTTTCCTAAACTTACAATTTAGAGGCGACGTACCAGCCTCAATAATTGCACGGCGGCTGAATAGAATAACTAAGTACAACTTTCCCAGTGTTAAAGTTAATATGACATTTAGCACACAGAGAATCATGAGGTTGGATGCCAAAGATCAATTTCCAATTCTCTCCAAATCATTCATAGTCTACAAATTCTCATGTATGTGCGGTAGCACATATATCGGACGTACGAGGAAGCAATTGATAAACAGAATCCAGCAACATTTGCCACAGAAATTGATTAACAAAGGCTTGCCACCGTCAGGAAAATCAGCCATTTCCGATCATATATTGGCAACGGGGCACCCTGTCAATTCGACCAATTTCACAATTCTACATAAAGCAAAATCAGAAAAATTATTATTTATTTATGAAGCCCTTTACATAAAACAACAAGCACCTGACCTTAATATTTAAAAGTTTCATCAACATGATATTCTTATCGACTGGCCAAGAATAACAAAATTCAACAACAATCTACTAGTATCCAGCCAAGAACAAACAGGCCCTCGACTAGAATCAACAAACATACAATCGGATTGGCAACAAATTGAAGTGGAAATAACAGAGGCGCATACGATGACAGAAGTCTCCAAACAATGTGAGCGTTTAACACTGCAATCCACACTGGCGCTGTTACCATGTGGAAATGACAAATTTGCGCAACAAGGTGAAACGATCAACTACACTGGGAAAAATAGCACTCGTACATGTAACAGTGAACAATGCGCACAAATGGTTAATTCTGAAGCCATCAAAACAATAATGACCAGATCTCAGACATCACTTTGCAATACAGCGAGAATGACCTTTACATGCAAACAGGCACACACACAAACACAAACGCATACACACTTACCAACCAGCCAAAACAAGAAACAGAAGTAAAAGCGAGTCAGATTTGTTACCACTAGCATAATCAATTGAAAACCCATAATGTATATAAATGAATGATTGTAGAGCGATGTTTAGTATTCACGAAATAAATGGCCTTTATCCACTTTGTTATCAATGTTTTTTACTTCCTAATTAGAAATATATATATATATATATATATATATATATATATGTATATATATGTATATAAGTTCTTCACCATAGTGTTGGCACAATATAAGGGCTTGGTATATATATTATTTATAGTGATTTGGCATTGGAGTCGCTTTGTGGAAGACTTTAAATGAAGTTAACTTTACTACCGCAGGTTTACACATTGGTCTATGATATTTTACCATCCAATTTTTACACATTTCTCGTCAAGATATATAGTGGGTAAAATTTTTTTTATCGGCTCCTACTGATAAGTCGCCAGTAAGCACGAAACGTATGTGCACGAGATTAGAAGTTCCGTTTATGCCGTCTTTGTTTTAATCCTTTGGCCATATTTGAACTAATTTTTTATTAGGTGCGCAAAACCTAATGTACAATTAAAAATAAAATATGTTCAAGTGACACGTTTTTAAATTTGAGGAAATGTTCCCCTGAGCAGATTTCAGGTAATAATATTTCTGGCAATAGCCAGTAATGAAATTATGAAAACAAATAAATAGTACATGCTGCATCATGTAAATTTTCTAATTGTTAAAATGAACTATTTTCTATTTGCTCTACATTTTGAGTGATTTCCAGTTGGTGGATTATTTCAGGTTCAATTGTAAGGGCATGTGTGTACGCATTTGTGCACCTTCCGCATATTGCATCTAATTTTGATGAATGTACCAAGGATTTTTTATTAGACTTTCTGTCAGGTGCAAGCTATTTAGAATCTTATAAGCCTGAAGTTCTAAATAGCCGCTTCTAACTTGTAATTATACAGCAGACACCATGTCACGTGCAAAAGTAATGTTAAATTGAAATCTAATGGGAGGATTTGGTATATATACTGCACAAAATGTGTAATTGATAGTCATAGACTGTGAAGTAAATGTGCTCCAGTAAGAGATTTTACCGAAGTAGAGCTGAACGAATTCTCAATAAAGACGAAAACAGTTTACTTACTAAACTGCCTTTAAAACCTGATGAGATATTTAGTTTGTATTCATAAAAATACGTATGAATATCTGCGGTTAATCTACCTTTTTAACAAGTCGAAAAAAAAAGATCATCGATCATAATCAATAATTTTATAATTGATTTCCCGGTTCGTGTCTGAAAGATAAGAACTGGAGAACGTAAAACTGAATAGTCTTTTATAACTTCACGTGTAAAGCAATTTTCGTGATAAGATTTACTGACTTTGGTTGCAACTGTAATTTTCTAAATGAATTTAATTAATTAAATTCACTCTATGCATGAATATTTAGCTTAAAATTTCATCCAATTTTCAAAGAACCCGCTAGTAGTTTTCAGTAATCTTTCTTACTCTCTCATTATTTTATAACAAAATGTGATTTAATCTTGTTTTCCTTAAGTGCAAGACACTCATTATTGAAAGTCATTGGTCTTATTACATTTGGTTAAACTACTGACCTGATAAAACTAATTCATTTTAGTTTACTGAAGCAATTATAATAAGATTGTGATATGTGTGGAAGCACTTTCCTTGTCATCTAATGAAAACCTCTTAAAACTTTGCGACGCTTGTATCTCAATAATAAAATACCACCAAAGACTCGCGTAATAGGATTGGCCCATTAATAATTTCATACATTGCTGAACAGCAGGGTACCAAAGTTTTAATATTGTTAAGCCTTCGGTCACAATTATTATGTCCTCCTGTTTAAGATTAGCGCCTATAATATATTCAAAAGATAAAGGCGTAATAACTAATTTTAATAAAATGCGGGGAAAGTATTCTATGAATAACGATTCGCGATACTCAGTTTATCTAGATATTGATTTGACACTGAAGAAGGTGTCATTTAGTTTACCTTATTCCTTGAATTCCACGGTGTCGAATGAATAACATCTCTTAATTTAAATATATAATAATTATTTCATATTTATCAATCAATATGTAACATGATGGAATTTTGAAGTGCTAAGTTAAAACAATGTTGCGTTGCAAAAACTAAGATTGCAACCGGAAGCATACCTTAAAGCACCCACAAAACGGATCAGACTACAGAAAGCTGAAGTCAACCGCAAACTAGCAATAAAAATATGAAATGAATTCATACGAAGAATGCTCAAAAACGTTTTTATAATAATTTTTTACGCACTATATTTGTTTCAGTCTACCAAAGGCAAATCAAAAGTGTAATCATGTTATGTATTAGGTGTTGCGCAACTAGTAAAATATTAGTTCAAATATTACCAGAAGGATAAATCAAAGTCAACAAGAACGGAACATATAATCTCAAATGCACATTTGTTTCGTGCTTACTGGTGACTCATCAATAAGAGCTAGTATTACGCCCTACACCAACTATATATTTTGGTGAGGTATGTGTGGCAATTTAATGGCACAATCTCCTATACATCGGATTTGCTTGAGTAAAAAATGTTCAGAAGTAATTGTAATTCTCAATTTTCGTGAATTTTAGCATAACTTGAAATCCATTGTGTTGTTTAAATATGCTGACTCGGCAACCATAGTGCTGGTATCAGGTACTGACCAAACAGCCATAGTTTTGATACCCTTTACAGATTTGGTATATATAATAAATATAATGAGTTGGCTTTGAGTCGCATTATCAAAGACTTCATATGAAATTAGCTTCTCTACCGTAAGTTTACCTATTCGTATATGAGATTGAACTGTCCGATTTCCTCACATTCCTCACAAAAATAAATATAGTGAGTGTAGGGCATAATACCGGCTCCTACTGATGAGTCTCCAGTAAGCACGAAACGAATGTGCACATAATATTACGCCTTCCATTCATCCTTACTTTGATTTATCCATCTGGTCTTGTTCGACCTAATATGTTACTAGTATTATTCCACATTCTTCTACCAAATATATAGTGGTTAAAGGGCGTAATACCGGCTCCTACTGATGAGTCGCCAGCAAGCACGAAACGAATGTGCATGAGATTATATTTTCCGTTCATGCTGACTTTGATTTATCCTTCTGGTCACAACTGAACTAATTTGTTACTAGGTTCGCAACACCTAATACATACTTGCATGTATATTAGTTCTTCGCAACAAACAGTATTTACCTGTAATATGTTACTAGATGTGCAACACCTAATACACGATTGCATATATGTATATATATATATATATATATATATATATATATATATATATATAAATATATATATATTAGTGCTCCACAACAAGCAAAATCTAACTTTTTTATGTCTAATTAAATTTTAAGTTTATTTTTGTTGGAGGAAATATCACACTCGCATAGTTTCCAAAATTATAACCTGTTTCAATCAGACACAATTATCGATTCGGCGCTGCGTGTCCGACTTTATGGCTGCGAAAGACGACGACGAGAAAAGCTGATAAGTGAAACCGTCATCGGAATGACTACGTTCAACATCAAGTCAGCGGCGAAATACAAACTGGCGCTTGAAAGTCGTGTGAAGGCGTCCAACTCTACTGGAGACGTAAGCTAAAGACCTTTGGCTAGCTTGAGAAACCAGTAAAATAATTCCGATTCTACTGAGTTACCCTCGGTTATAATTAGTGAGCTTATAGGAGCAGTCTAAATTTCAATGTTAACCTCACGATATCTGTCTTCAGAAATTTTTTTCAACCGAAATGAACTGATATTCGTATGTAGTGTCGACGTTCTATTAAGCGAGGTTATCGTGTTTTAAGTGGAAAATTTGTTCTCTTCATCTAAAATTGTTTTTGACTCAAAAAAAGCACTTTTGTTTGTCGCACACACATACACACACACACACATACACACACAATGTTTGGGAATGTTAGCTAGAGAGTAACTTCGTCAATGAATAGATAAGCCGAACTTTCAGCATATTTCTACCGGTATTATATATATTTTCAAATTTTCTTCATTTTCCGTGTCGCTGCAATATTTCGAGCAGATGGCTGCTGTCACTTACAATTCGATCCCAAGGTATTATATATATATATATATATACATATATATATATATATATATATATATATATTGTAAATCTGTCAGGATATGTTCTAAATTCGTAATATAAAATGTATATCACAACTAGGCGTAAAAAATTCGCACAATATATACTGACAGGCGTTTATCAGAATTAGTTTATACGTAAAGATGATATGATCAATTTGCTTCAATTATGGTGTTGTCAGTATTGTACTGTGGGTAATTAGAAGCCTGATGTAGGTATCGGAAATGAGGTACCAAAACCTAGATAAGATCGTACCTCATTTCCAGTGGTTAGCCTACAAAGAGTGAGGGGACAAATCAGCATTCAGCCACCACGAGGACGTAATCAACGCGTACTTGGCGATGAGGATCAAACAGATGATTGCGGAAATGATAGCACAAATCTACCATCCACGAGAGAACGTCGTGGATACGTTCAATGACTTCAACAAGGTTTTAGAAATATTGTGAAATAGTCTGCACAAAACGATGGGAAATTGGTCGTGAAATTGGTGTGATGCAGCTGTAGAAAGCGTAATTTTCCTAGCAAAACGGAAGACGTTGCATTAATTAAGACAATTTCTATGTTTACGTGTGAAGTTTTACTTATCATGTTTTAAAGTGTATTTCAATTTTAATTAATTTATTTTTGTTTTATTCTAATTGAATAGTTCATACTGTCACCTAATCAACACGAGTTACTGACTCACATATGGAGCTGAATGGAGACACACATTTTGCTTGTACACACTTTAAGAGAAACATATTTCGAAACAAGAGCAATCGACGCGATTACAAGAAACTATTTGTTTAATAATCAACTGGAAATTTTATAACTTCTTTCGCGATCACTATGAAATTAAAGGAGATATGAGTCTCTGTGTACACTATACGCAACACCTTGTAAATGATTTTGCATAGGTTACCTTAAATTGCCCTTTAATTATTTTGTTTTTCTGTTTTCATATGATTGATTTGAAGGTACTGTTATAGTTCATCACAGAGTCAATCCACCAAGATATAGTCGTAATACAAACAATAATTTAGCTCCAATAGTAATTCTGCAAATTCGCAAATATCGACCTCTTGTTGCATGCTCTGGAATTCAAATTTTATAAGCAAACTATTGGCAAATGTGTTACATGGTATTCCTGTTGGTGATGACATAATCTCCATCATCAATTCATTTTTGAATTTCATATTCACAAATACAGTTGCAAATTAAAGTTACGTAAGTCAATTTACTGTGGCGTTTAATAAAAGGATTAAATTCAACATTTCTTCGTAATTATCTCGGTAGCGATTCTGAAAATGTCACCATAGTTCTCTTAATTGAGTCAGCATATTACACGTTTTTGAGTATTTTATGTTAAACAAATTTATTAGAGTAATGCGTATTTTTAAAAAAAATGGAAATCACCGATCAGCCTTATATCGGCGTTAGTTGAGCATAAAGTTGTTTCTTCAAATTCGTTCAAATACACGCATTACAGAAGGGGAATCCCACTGATGATTTACTTCACGACGGCGTGCAAGACTTTGATTACGAACTTACTGGGGAATACGGAAATTTAGACACTTCAAAATTGACAACTGATCCGAACTATACTTACAACATTATTTCTGGCTCCAATTTGGCAAGAGCCAACGCTGTTGCCGCCTCAGGAAGTATAACATGGCCGGAACTGCTGCTCGCGTTAACCTACAAGGAAGAGTCTGGACGATTGGAGGTTGAGGTCATACAGGCAAATCAACTACGAGTACCCGGCTCACCGACAAAAGCTCCAAGTAAGCCAAAAATCGGCATAGTTTATCAAAGATTGCATTTCATCAGATTAACATTAGATTAAATTTAAATACTTTTTGTTGCAACGAAGTAATATATATGTAAGTATGTATTAGGTGTTGCGAACCTAGTAACAAATTATTTCAGTTGTGACCAGAAGGATAAACCATTGACAGCATGAACGGAAAGTATAATCGCATGCACATTCGTTTCGTGCTTACTGGCGACTCATCAGTAGGAGCCGGTATTACGCCCTTTAACCACTATATATTTGGGTGAGGAATGTGGGATAATTGGACGGTATAATCTCCTAGACGAATGTGTAAAACTGCAATAATGAAGCTAACATCATATAAAGTCTACGACAATGCGAATTCATCGCTAAATCACACTATATAATATATATACCGAGTCTGTAAAGGATACTGTTATCCCACATTTCTCACCCAAATATATAGTGGTTAAAGGGCGTAATACCGGCTCCTCATGATGAGTCGCCACTAAGCACGAAACGAATAGGCATGAGATTATACTTTCCGTTCATGCTGTCTTTGGTTTATCATTCTGTTCCCAACTGAACTAATTTGTAATTCGATTACATTAATGCATATCATTGTTGCTGATGAATTAATTTTTTACAAAACAACAGTACCGTATAAACACAATACGAGATTGCATCATTTCAAAGTTAACTCCATATTGACATCTATAATCAAGGAAATCGATTTGGTCTAAGAATTTAATAAATAATGCTTTTCTAATAAATTACCGTTATTGATCAGGATTAAATTTGTCAGTCTGACAGGAAATGAAGAACTACTTCTTTTCATATAGTCGCATAACTTCATTCATACACATTTTTAAAAGAAAATCGTGCTGTCTATTTAATTTATCATTACTAGTATTATATCCAATTACATAGATTAAATAACGGATTAATCTATCTTGGCTGCATAGTATGCTAGAAATATATTTATATAATTTACGTTTTAACCATTCAGCAAATCAATGATACCGAGAACAAGTGTTCGTGTTAATAAACTCACAGCGCTGCCTGGTTTCTTCACTAAAGTGACATTGTATTACCGCAGCTCCTGGGAATAAATTAGAATTAACTTATTGAGTTTAATTAAAGAATACCATTGACGTTTATAAATACTAAAATTTTTATAAATTCTTCTAAAAATACTTAATTATTATTTATAATTTGTAGTTAAAGTGCAGAATCTAATATTTATTTAAATTTCGTGTAAAAAATAATTAGGTAATTTTGTTTTTTTCAACAGAAAATCCGGTTTTAGATTTCATGTTGACTTACCTCGTAATACCATAACAAATAACGCATTATTTTCCATTAAATTTGTAATAATTACAGAATAAACACGTTATAAAGTAATGGTAAGTTAAAGTCATCGGAAATCGGTATATTTTCAAGTGTTAGTTTGAATACGGTCTGAGAAGACCTCAATCAGGGGCCCTTTACCTAATTAGTTATTAATTTTCTTTAAATATATATTTTGAGCGTAAAATAGACATCATCCATATTCTATATAACCCGTCGCAAAACATAGCAAAGCGGCCGATATTCCCACTTACTGATGCATTTTGACCATTCCTAGACTTCATTTAATCTCAACTGCAAATTGACTAACGAGGATTAAACTGAAATGCATCCAAAAATATACCCGAATTTATGTAAGCCGTTCGCACACACGCGCTTGCTAACTTGTTTAAATGGTGTCAATACCACTCGCGAAGCCATCAATTGTCTAATGAGCCATCATTTAATTGGGTCTGTGGTGATTGCGTTTGGGGCAATAATTTATCATTTTGATTTCGATATAAGCTTTTCGTGGTTTTTTTGGATAAGTTCAAAAGACGAACCAGATTAAATCGATGCTAAGATGAAATATGAATCTTTTTTCCTAAAATAAGCAATAGTTGTACATGTCTTGAAAATCATTTTAAAGAGAATCATGCATTCATACAGAAAAGTTTAAACGTTTTATTACTTCTGTTCGTATGACAAATTAACATCAGTTATTAATTTTCTTGAAAATTTCAATTTCAGATAAGGACAGTTGAAAACAAAAATTTATCTGTGAATTTTACTTTCTCTTTTAAATTTAAAATCTTATTATCTTGGTAAAATAGTACAAAATTATCGCAAGATGTTAGTTTACTAGCACCAGCATCCAAAATCTAACTAACGTCTATAGGGTTTCAACTGCACTATCTGAAAATTTTTTCAAGGATGCATTTTATCGTTGATAATATTTAGTTTTTATTTAATTTTTATAGGCATTGCTGTATCATTATTTCTAAAAGTGGCATAATGACAGTTCATGTATTAAATAAGATTTTGCATTTATCAGTTTATAGTTGATGTAATTGCAACATGTTATGGATAAATAACATCCAATTATAGTCCAAACAAGGAGTACATGCAAAGAGTTGATATTCTTATTCAATTTGTAAGTGTTCTTAAACATAATTATTAAATAGAATAAAAGTCACTGAATAAAATGCCAATAGCCCTCATTAAATTATTCTTCAATCGCTTCTTTCAGAACAATATTTTTTTGTCAATCTATAGGACAGAAACTCTATTTAGTTGTTGTAAATTTATGTTTTCGACTTCTTACTTGCTATATTTAATCATTGTGTTTTATGTCTCATTATTATCAACGTAAATTTAAAATTTTTACATATAAATCTAAAGTGTACTGCAATAGATCTAATTTCTTCATCAATTTTCCCGATGAAACGTTCAGTTGAATCAGCCTCTTAATTTCGCGTGTTGTATAAATAAAATATAATACTAAGTGTATTGCAAAATTAACAAAAAGTACACTGCTTATTTGTAAAGGCTAACCGTGTGTATCTGAGTTAACCAGTTTAAAAAAAGTACAGGTTGTTCGTCCTCTTAAACTACCCCTTATATAAAATGCTAATATGTATTATTTTAGTAGCCAAAAAATAAAGTCGACTAGAAGTATGTTGGTAAGTACAACCGCAGAATGCATCATATTTCGATTTTTTTAAAAGAAAATCTTACGTTTTGGATTTTTTATCGGTACTTTCACTCCAAGTTCCGTGGAAGTCGTTCTAATAACGTGTCTATGCTTAATCCATGGTTGTGTGTTTGTGTCTATCTTACTTTCAAGCTTCATCGTCACTGTAATCCATTGCACGTTTGGCGCAAACCTACTGTTTAAATAAGACTTTACAATTAAACCAGCATTGATTGCGCGGGTGGTGGTAGTAATTCATTTTAATCAAGTTTGCTAGATTGAAGTAAACACCAATCTCATTGGTTTTAAGCAGTCGTCGAACAACACAACAGCACTACCGCCGGCCGCAACGCACAAGCTGCATAGAAATTGTGTAGCCAACATTATGCGAGACGGCTAGAGGCGAGAGCCGCATATCTAAATTTGATTTCCATATATATGCAGTGCGGTTTGATCCTCGCTAATCAGTTTTCCGTCGTACTCTGATGATGATGATGATCATGGAAGGTCGAAACGCGTCAGTGCGATGCGACTGGCGGTAGTTTTGCCATGTTGTTGTTGACGACCAGTTAAATCCAGTAGGATTGGTGCTTAAATAAGGCTTTTCATGATTGGGGCAGCGTTGTGGGACATTAACTAGCACGTAAAATTAATTTGAATAAAATATATTTCAACAAATTGTATTCCTTATCAATATGTCATGAATATATTTTCAAGCTAAACTTTTAAAAATCCTCTTCAAAGAAAATTTACTGAAAAGACGTATTTTCGAGTAGACAGCAGTTTACTTAATTTGATATAAACAGAGTTTAATAACATTTTGTAAACTTATAGATGCACAGATTAAACTCACCGTAAAGGCATCGGATAAAAAGGTGATTTGCGAAGCGGAAACGTCTGTTTTGACCAAGCAGAATAATCCTTATTTCAAGGAGACATTTATCTTTCAAGTAAGTAGATCGAAAATGAGACAATTTTTGTTTGCATATTTTGCACAAAATCGTGTTAAAATGTTTTTAACAATTCGTCAACCATGCAGGATATGATATTTTGAACTGTTGATTTGTCAAAAATGTAACATTTTATCACTTCGAAGGCGGTCGCCCAAAAGCTCAGATTCGGGCTCAACGCCTGGAGCTGTTAGCAACGGATATGATGAAATTAAGCCTGCTCACCGAGACATGAGTGCACCTAACATGCTATCCTCAATGTCAGGTCTAACTTACATGGCCAATCAAATTCAACTTTGTAGTGGATCCAAATGTTAGCAAAATACTAAAGGAAAATCGATTTTTGACAAAATTTGTAGTGAAACATATTAAGTTTATCTTACTTGGCGTCGAATTAAAATATATGAATTCACTAAAATTTAAAGCTGATTGCTGCAAATCAGCTTATTCCTCTTCTTGAATAGCGCTGATCTCACAAATTTTTACTACAAAACTCGAATTACCTTGCGCAATTTTCACGGTGCAACGCTTAGGTGCTCGCACACATTCATCGTTTCTATAATTCGCTGGGTGAATTGTACTCGTAAAGATTTAATAAGGCACTTTCTAACTAAAAGAAATATTTTGTATACAAGCATGGCGGTTTTTTAGGCATAACAATTAAACAATCAATTATTGCGCAGGTGGTGAAAACAATTCTTTAAATCAAGTTTGCGAGCTTAAATTAAACACCAATCCCATTGTTCGATGACTGGTTTAATACAATTGGATAGGTGTTTACTTCAAGCTCGCAAACTATTTAAAGAATGGCATTTATTTCAGTTGTATTATATGCTTGTTGTGTTTACATGTATTAAGTATACTTATTGGACATTTCTTCATTTGGTTCTGGAGTTGGCATCCCATGTTTTATGTTTAACAATTAGCCAAAACCAACAAGTATCATTTTAATAATTAATATTAAAATTAAGTGCAACCTGATTTTATTCTGTTGTCGTATGGCATTTTGGTATGGACTACATTAATTACTTACATATGTCAGTTTAAACTAAGAATTGTATAGTGTAGTAAAAGCAATTTATCCAGTAGACCGGTTACGTACTGGCCAGAGCAATCCGCGAACAGGGCTCGAACCTGGACACGTCTGTTTCGGAATCTAGTGCTCTAAGCACTGAGCCACCCTGCCGCACACTACACTGAACACAATTTTAAGTTATATACCTACTAATGTAAATTGGTTAGTCTATTTTTCCTTTAGGTGGAGCTCATATGGAATACATTTAGACCCAAAATTCCAACAAATGATAAGTAATGACAGATTAGAGATGGTTAGTTGAAACTTTGTGTCTAAATAGATGCTATATGAGCTTCACCTAACAGAAAAATATACTAACCAAGTTACATTAGGTAGTATATAACTGAAAATTGTGTGTAGCGAAGTGTGCGGTAAGGTGGCTCAGTGGTTAGAGCACCAATTCCGAAGCAGACTTGCCCAGGTTCGAGCCCTGTTCGCGGCAAATTCTGGCCAGTACTTGATGAGTTCCCAATAAGGACGAAACCAGTCTACTAGATAAATTGCCTTTTCTACACTATAAAATTCTAAGTTTAAACTGACATGTAAGTAATTTTTGGGTCAGGTGCTTATATCAAGATCACAACCTTGATTATAGTAATTCTTATCACCGTCCGTGCAACCAATGTTTGTTTAATTTGCAATAATAGTCGGTATGAAAGGCTCGTCTCTTTTAACATGATACAAGTTTATAAGAATACGTTTTTGAAATTTTAAACGCTCTAAACTCATTTGTATTTAAAAATTATAATTAAAAATAGCTAGGAAATCGCACGATGCACTCGTGTAGATTCGAAATTTGTACCAAACTACCAAACATAAAAATAAGAAGTTTTGTGAGTGTGTTTATCTGGAACTGCATTTAATTAAATTAACGTAGTTGCAAGAATCATTTACGATATTAACGCATAATTCGAACTCTGCTTTATCAACTCATTAAATTATGCAGAATATTAATCTGATCAAGTGTTCTATTTAGTAATTTACCTTAAGGAGATGTTATGCATTATATTACTAAAAGTTTCACACTTTCCATAGTTTGTCAACTAATAATGAATAATGAAGAAAATTTCAAATACTTCTTACAGATCGGTGATTACGGCCCCAATAAAGTGACAATTCTTGTTTACGCTTATCACAAAATTGCCCTGAAGAAACACCTGATCGGGTGGTTTGCTATTGGTAAGTTTTATTATTTAAATTTACATATGCGTTTTGCATTACATGATTAGGCTGAGAATTGTCTTGACTAATTAATATCAAATAAAATTACCAAGTGTTACCATTGAAAACAAAAACGAACAAATGGTGTTTTTTGTAGAATAAGTCACGCGGAAACTAGCCGTAAATCCAAAATGACAATATAGACGTTTTTCAGGGAATAACTGGCGCTTAAAATACCTATATGGTGTGGTTCTAATTGACGCCTATTTGAAAAAAGTAATAAATCAGTGCAAAACATTTGTGTGACTAACAGATACAAACGATAATAATTGTACATTAGGTGTTGTGCACCTAGTAACAAATTAGTTTAAATAGGACCAGAAGGATAAACAAAGTCAGCATGAACGAAAGGTATAATCTCATGTATATATATATATATAGTTATATATATATATATATATATATATATATATATATATATATATATATATATATATATATATATATATATATATATATATGTTCGTTAACTTATCAACGCTCCTCAGTAAGAGGCGGTATTACGCCCTATACCAACTATATATTTGTTCAAGGATTTGTGAACCATTGGACGGTATAATCTGCTATACAATTTTGTATACAAGCAGAAGTTTAGTTAACCTTAAATAGTCTTAGAAAATGCGACTTCAAAGCAAACGCCCTATATATAAAATATACACCAATCCTGTAAATGTTACCAACACCATGGTTGGAAATCGGTACCTGATACGAAACAATATGGTTGTCGAGTCCATACATGGTATCAGCACAATGGATTTTGAGATAAGCTACATTTCAGCACAAATGAGAAATAGAACTCTTTCGGAATACCTGTTATTCCAAAAAATTCGTTCTATAGAAGAATGTACCCCTAAATTGCCCCACATGCCTTACTGAAATATATAGTTGGTATAGGGCATAATATCGGCCTGTAAGCACAAAACGAATGTGCATGTAAAACTCTGGCCTTGATCGATATCAGTTATTAAATTTCGCTGTAATCATAACATCATTTTATTAAATATTTAATACCTATATATTGTTTGTTGCTGAGGACCAGTATATATATATATATATATATATATATATATATATATATCCCTCCCTCCTCTATATATATATATATGTTTATATATAAATATATGCAATTTTTTATTAGGTTTTCTCACCTTGTAAAATTCAGATTCCATAGGACCACAAGGATGAATCAAATTCAGAAAAAACGAAAGGTTTCATCTTATGTGCACTTTAGTTTCGTACTTTCTTAAGACTGATCAGTAGGAGAAAGTACTACGTCTACTACCCACTGTATACTAACCTAAGGAATACAGGATAGTTCACGGTAATAACATTATACCAATCATTGATTGCATCAACGGTGATAAAGATTCATTGAATTAAGTTTGCGAGTTCGGTATAAAAACCAATCCCTTCGTATATAACCGGCCTCACAACATAGCGAACCTACCGTTAGTCATACGTACTGGTGTGTTTTGTACTTTCATGATCATTATCAAAGCATAACGCCAAACTGACTAGGGAGGATATAGGTTATTTAAGTTATGGAAGATCAGATTTGTGACAAGCACCCATAGTAGTTTCACATAAAGTGCACTTGACGGGAAATGTCGGCTGCATAATTTCTATGCAGTCACAAAAATGACCTTTCTACAGCTTTTGACATATTTATACAAGTTATGCCATTAAGCAATCAGAGACTGCACGAATTATGATACCAATTTTTAAATCAGGTTTTAGAGCTTGATATAAACACCAATCCCATTGTATTTAACCAGTCGCACAACAATCATCCGCGCAATCAATGATTGTTTAATTGTATAACTTAAATACATGTAGCGAAAGTAGAAAATAGTTCGTGACTGCATATAAATCGTGCAGCCGACATTTCCAGTCAAGTAAAACATATGCGTGACTACTGGAGTTGAGAGCCACGTATCATATTTTGCTTTCATTGTTTATGCATTTCTGTTTAATCCCCGCAAACCAAATCGCTGTCGTGCTCTGATGATAATCATGGAAGGTCGAAACACGTAAATATGTGTGACTGACGGTAGGTTTGCTATGATGCGCGACTAGAAACATAGAATGGATTTGGTGTTTATATCATGGTCGCAAAATTAACTTAGATATATTATAGTCATCAATTGCGCAATCAATGATTATTTCATTTCACACATTTATACCTGCATACGTGGATACATTGATTTGAAGATATAGTAAACCTTATGCTAAAAAATCGTAATGGCAACCTATATAAAAAGCACCATGAGCTTTCCACAGCCAGTTAAGTATGTTTCTTTTCTCCAGCCTTGCAAGCCTTTATCGAAGTTACTTCGGCAACCTGGTAATCAGGACAGTTGAATGCCTCCTTCAGACTGTGTCAGCGCAGCTGTGGCTATCATTTATCCTTCAAAAAGCTTCAGAAGTGACAGCAAGTCGAAGAGTAGCCGGTTTTATTATTACATGCGTTCAGTTGAATCTTAAACGAAGAGTTAAATTCAATTGAATTAGTTCAAAGTTATAGGAAATAGCATGTCCTTATTTAAAATCTCTCTATTACGTGCCACCAAAGAAGTCCTAGTTACGACTTGAAAAATTATAAAGAGTATGGCTGGACGTTCTCGGGTTTTTTTTGAAAAATTAATTACATAAAATATGTTTCAAACTAGATGTCAAAATTAAAATATCGAACAATTCTGACGAGAATTAAATCAGAATTTCTTTTTTTAAAATAATAGGTGCAAACAACACGAGTAATGAAGAAACAGACCATTGGCGTAGCGCAATATCTTCACCAGGGGAAAAGATAACACGTTGGCACGCACTTAATGAAAATGTTCCTTAAATTTTAGACTATTTTTTGAATGTTTCATTACCGCTGTTTTGTATTTGAAAAATAAGTCTAGTTATTTAAATGTTGTGACTTATGATCAGAGAAAATCTGCAAAATATAAAATTCTATCAGTTTGTTTCGAGCAAACCTTGTTGGTTAAGTTTTTTTGTCCACTATTTCCTGTATTGCTTATTAACTGATGAAAAGTAATACGCTAACTTTTCGTTTGCATTGTAAAATCTTTAATTAATTCCATCCTTAGTTGAAACTAGCTGTTTGGGGCATTAGATTGAAGTCAAATTGCAAAGTTTATTGTGTTAACTTTTGTTAGATTTAAAAAATATTTACCCTATACATGTTTAATGTTTTTCTTTAATGAACTTATCATATCACACTGTTTTTGCATCACAATAAATTAAAACAAAACTGAATTGTTAATTTGTTTCAAAACACAATTTCAATTTCTGAATCCAGGTTTTTATGAATTCCACATAAATTATTTTTGTGCAATATGTGTTAAATTTGTTATCTTTACAATAAATGAGACGTTACTCTTTCAATATTAGTAGCCTCCTTTTAACAGAGATACGTAGATCAATACTGTTATTGTTGATAGCATGTACCTTTTACAATATCATGATAAACGGAATTTATGTTGAATATGATAGGTCCAAATTGCATATTAAAAAATATATGAACGAAAATATGCTACTCATTTATTTAAGTAGCACCTTATTGGAGGTATATAATTTAAATACATCTCTGTGTTCGGCTAATTAGTTACAAGATGTGTTATTTGAACTTAACAAACTTGGTTTAAAGAATTTATATCGCCATACATGTAATCATAGATTTTTGAACGGTATAACCGATATAGCGTAATGCAAGTTGATCGGATAACAGGAGTATTTTGTTCTTACAATTTTCAAAACTTTGAAAATAAACATTTTATTATTTGTGAATAGCAAACAAAATTGGTAAACTGAAACAGGAAGAGAATACGGAAAAGCGAAACTTGCATTCATTTCTATGTAACAACTTTAAAACAAGTAAAATACCGTCCATTCCTTTTCTGCATGCATAAGTCAGGTTGGAAATTGTTAATTCACATAATTTCATCTAATTTTAACTCGTTTATGTTAGTGTATTTGGCCTGATACTTAAAGGTAACATTGGATTAACATTAACAAGCCTATAGGACAATTGCCAACATTTATTCGCGATCCAATTTGACCCACACGTTTAATTTGTAATGTTCTTTCCCTTTAGTTGTTTATCGTTGGTATGAAGGTCCTACAAAAACCAGAATTCAAGGATAATAAGCATTTACTGATGTTAAAAAATCGGGCTTCTTTATATAAAATTAATAGTACATCTGCATTATATTCGCATAGAATGTCGCGCTCATTTTGTTTAATGTCACGCAATTTAAATTATAAATAATCTTTTAAATGTCAACAAAAGTTATTTAAAGGTCGGCGATCAAATCCTGCACATCTTCTTTTTCAAATCTGAAAAATAGCCGGGAACCGCTTCATTATAATTCTGGAGTTATCTAAATCTTCTAGGGTAATTTTAAAGTGTAGACCAAGCTGGTTTATTATTAATTTAAATAAAATCATCATAACCCATTTAACTGCGCAAGGTCATTGTCCTTTCATTTCCTTAAACTAAAATGATGTTTCTGAGAGTTTTATTTCAACTTAGAATTTGCTTGAAACTGAAACTGCTTTATTGAACAAAGTTTTTGTGATACTGTTAGTACTGAGCTATAAGTTTTTTGAATGCCAATTTTTTCAACTTTGTAATAAAATTAATATTTTCTAAATGTAGGTATTTCCAGTTTAACAGACCCATAAATTATGTAACATACGATTAGTTAATTCTCGATGGCCATAAATAAGGCTCTTGACTCTTTCAATGTCTCCAAATACGGAATAGTAACAATTTTGGATATTGCTGGTGCGTACCTGTCTACTTGGGAGCATTTTTTGAAGGCGAGTAATAGCAAAAAAGAGAAGCGGAATTACGTGGCTCTAATTGGAAGTCGAATTGACCACGTGAAGTAAATTTAACCGTTATATTCTGCCAATGCTCTGACAACCGACCATTGGAACTGATTTATAAAAAAATTGACGTTGATTTTAATTCAGTTGGAAGAAAGAATTAAGCGGATGCTCCGTTAACTTCAATATACCGAATTTTAATATAAACAAACATGTGCAAATTATTTAGATCACATTTTAAATGTTGAATAGCGTTCGTGTATCCAGTTATGCATTTGTTGGCCTTTTTTCCTTAAAGAAAGTATTTTACATGACAATAAACTATTGCAATCTATTTGTTTACATAAATGTCACTAACATGACTACAACGCATAGATAAATGCTTTTAAAATGTTAAAATACCAATAAATGGTCATGGAGAAATTTTGAATAATAGGACGGCTCACATTTTTCAAGCATTATGGGCCTGATCTGCAATGGTTTACACCCGCAGAAGAGCAATGGATATATCTTTGAAAGTAGTTGGCAGGTAAGGTTAGTAAAGATGTCCGGTAAGATTTGTAGATCATACTCGACCATCCAGAATCATGGAACATTGTTTTACTTGAGTCGAGCTTATCATTTGTGCCATGCCATACAAGAACGAGGACAAGTGTAGAACGGTGTCATTGTCGTGAAATGCCCAGGCAATCGATGGATTCAAAAAGGATCAATGCTCATGCTATCGTATAGCCCAAATAACGTTAATAAATGCTTTGAATATTAGCAAGTGATGAATAGGTGTTCATACTAGATTAGTCTAATAATTTTAAGTATATAATTGTGATACTGAATATATTACACTCTTTTCTGGTCGAAATATAAATTTACAACTGAGATGTTTTAAACAACCGTTGATTGCGCAGTTGGTGATAGTATATATCTAAATAGATATTGCGAACATGAGATAAGCACCAATCCAATTCTTTATTGTCTATCTCATGATATAAAAAACTATTATCCGTCGCTGCTTTCACTAACGCATATCTTCCTCGAACATCAATAGAGAATAAAGGCAAACTGACAAACGAGGATCAAACCGAAGTGAAATTATAAGATATGAAACTGCACACTTGCCGCACTTTGACAGGGAAGTCTCACAATCATTGTACATGTTAGCTGCACAATTTCTATTCGACTCCAAAATTATTATTTTGCAGTTTTGTCGTACGAGCCTAAGTCGTATATTTGAACAATAATCAATTGCGCGGCTTGTGATAACAATTCTTTAAATCAAATTTTCAAATTTGAAATAAATGGAAATAGAACTTTATTTATAACATCGCACAGCATAGTAAACCTGTGATCTGGCAGTTATACTGTCGTATTTCGATCTCACATTGTTCCAATAAAAGAAACGTAAATAAAAATAATTTCACATAGTGCCAGGGCAGTCTATTCTGGTAGATATGTGACGCAAATTGTTAAATAAATATAATAATTAATAAAACTTAATAAACTGTAACTGTATTAGTAAAATAATAACGGTTAAAATGATATTAATAAAAGAATTAATGAATTTGATTGAAGATTGTTTTAGCGAACCTGGATTATTTGAAATTACCTGATCTGCGTTTTAACTAACGCAGCTTCATTAGTTTCGTTTGTTAAACTTGTGAGGTATATTGCAACTGATGAAGGCTATCGATAAGTTTAGCCAAAATATATTGGAAAAAAAGAAAACTACTGGAACAATGAAAGCTGCGTTAGTCAAAACGCAGATCAGGTAATTAAAATTAAAGATTTTTTTTGAAAATTACTAGATTGAATTCGGTTGCTGTTTCATGGACAATATAATGTAGAAATCGTTCGCAATAGATATGAAAAATTCTGGCCAGAAAGTTTGACCATAAAAGGTTTGTTTGCGCCTTATATTAATTTTATAATTGAGCAAATGTTTTAAAACAAATTCAAGGTAGCTGTAAACTGCATGTGTGCAAATATTGATGAAAGTGAATAAATTGTATGACAACCGCCCGGCATGGAGAGGCTTAATTCGGGATATCAATGGAGCCGGCTTATCCTGTAAAAGGAGTCAGCCGCAGTAAAGTAAAGTAACCAACATTAAAATGCAGATTGGCTCAACATGATAAATTGGGTATTTCGCGGCTAATATCGCGATGTCTTGAAGTTTGAGATATCTCACGAGTTTTCAAATTTCGCCTCCCTTTAGCCCATATGCCTGCATATATATTCAAAACGGAGTAAAGTTACTAAGAGAGTTTATAAACACAAGGCGTTTTCTCGCAAATTGTACCACGATTACAATAATACGCTTAAACATTATTTCATTTGCCGAGACAAACTTCATATTGGTCGTACTAGTTGATTATGGCTAAAATTAAGGCCCATGTTAACTTTCACACCGTCAAGAGTGAGCATGTGCTCTTTACCGATTTTAAATATGACCACAGAGCCATCTGAAAGGCTCTTGGGTCCACGTATTTTTTCGACACCGTTAACAAAAGAAAACTAAGTATATGTGGCTCTAGCCTGCATTGGCAGACTATTTTCACGAAATAGCCGCCGATAAGTACTGGTTGGGCTCTTAATTTTCGTTTGCCTAAGGGGACCAAGACGTATGCGAGTGGTTGTTCATATCAACTAAAAGGTGGCTTCAGAAATGGAGTAAACCTATCTGTGCTAAATGAGCTAGATGATACGCATTTTATGAAAATGAATCGTTTGGACTCTTGAAGGCAAACCCGATTAGAGCCGCGATACTTAGGGTGTCGCTGAGATCATTCAGCGTAGTTACAGACACGTGTAATCGTGCAACTGTAGAGTTGCGAATGAACGAAAACGAGACGTGAAGCGTTTCATGGCTGCTGTGCTGATATATTACAAAAACGAAGGTAATGGCGAAATGTTACAACACATGGACACGTAGTAAGCATGGGAGCAGACTAAACTAGATTAAGTTTATGCCGTACAAGATCTGTACCTATTCATAAACAGACGTGCCCAGGTTTGAGCCCGATCCGCGGCAAATTCTGGCCAGGACGTGATGAGTTACCAATTAGGACGAAACCGGTCTACTGAATGAATTGCCTTTTCTACACTATGCAGTTCTTAGTTTATACTGAAAAATTTGTGTATTTAATGGGTCAGGTGTTCATAACAAGATCCTTATCTTGATTATAGTAATGAATTTGCATTTACCAGAAAGCATCGAAATTTGTACTAAATGAAATACATCTCAGCAGTTTCAATTAATGGAAAAGGATGGTGAATCAACTATGATTTCACTGTGTGCTCCCTACACTACCATTGGAGTGTGGCTGGATTGCGGCAGTTTGGTTCAGTCGTTTGAGCACCAGATTCCGAATCAGACTTGCCCAAGTTCGAGCCCTGTCCGCGGAAAATTCTGAGCATTAGGTGATGAGTCCATAATAAGGATGAAATCGGTCTACTGCATGAATTGCCATTTCTACACTATGCTATTCATAGTTTATACTGACAAATTTATGTACTCAGTGTGGGTTAGGTTTTTATATTAGAATTTGGAGATGGTTTTATGATCGTGGCGTACATGACCATTCGGATTGCTATATCTAGGATATTTAAAAAATCAAGTTCGATTATTGTGCAAGACTTGTTGTTTTAATTTTGTGAAAAGATTTAAGTTTAAGACCAATATTAGGAATGCGGCAATGACAATGGTAAACGGGATTGGGTTCACTCATGGTTGTTGAATTCAATTCTCTTCAATATATTTCGGCATCAGAATCTCCTCTGAGAGCTGAAACAGCTGCAACTGTTTCTACGATAACTTCTTTTTCCTTTTTTTTAAATACAGAATATGCAAACATTCATCGGTTAGTTTTGCCAGAAAAGGCATACAATTGTTTCTTCGATGGTACTCCTACATGAACGAAAGTAGTCACTAAGAGCTGCAGGAATAAGTGCCTACAGGGTGGATTGTTTCATTTGCTTGAATTGTTATTCCAACCTTCACTTTCTTTGCTTCTAGCCAGTTCTAAAATGAAACTAACGAAAGTTTCGGAAATGCATCGAACAATGCAGACAATTTTGGCTTAGAGCTTAATAACTTTTATTGGTTATGGTACAACTTCGTAAGAGCATAATGATGAAAGGATTGAGGTATTTACGATCGCGGTATATTCAAATTTGTCTGATTCGGTTGCTAATTTTGTGTCTGCGTCCACGAAGAAAATTTAGAAATTGTCAATCACGGTTGTAAGGAGGAAATCCTTTCAACTTTGGATAGGTGATATATGGATGGACACTGAGTTACCTTCGATTTTAGAATATTTTTGATTAAAGTAGACCCACTGACAAGCTTGTTGGATATTATTTGCACAAATTTAAACTCAACAGTACAGCAATCGCTAAATTAGCTTTAGTTGAATGAATATGAAATTTAAAGCGCTCGTGTGCTGAAAATTTGAAGTTTAAATATCTCGGCGCAAAATAAATCTGCTGTTGTAGATTCAAAATATATCTACCACTATTGACTTAATGGGTAGACTTGAAGAAGACTATCGAAAACGGTTGAATTTGTAAAATTGAAGTAGATCGAGGCTGACATTAAAAAAAAAATTGATGATGCATTTGACAAATGTTGCGTAGATAATTTTTAATTGCACAAAAAATTGAAGACACTTATCCTTTAATAAAGCGTGTAAGCTTGATATAAGCACTAGTCTTATTGTATTTAATAAGATGCATAACATATCAAAATTATCGACCATCCATGATCATCATTAGGGAATGATCGTAAATTGTCTAGCGAGGATCAAACCGCATTTCATTTATATAGACAAATTTTGGTATGCTGCTCTCACCTCAAGTAGTCTCGCAAACATTGTAATTGACAGTAAATGTCGGCTGCAAAATTTCTATGAAGAGTCTTGTGTTGCATTGTGTAATTGCTTGATTTGAAATGTAGTGCTCTAAATTTTCATTAATAACCTTGATAAACGTATTCATGTACATACACCAATGTTGTTAAATTAAGATTAAAATTCTGCGGTCGATTTAAAAAAATAAAATTGAAGCCAAAAAATCGCATTTGTCAAATATCTGAGAAGTAATTAATTATATGTGCCGTAGAATTAGAATAAAATTTAGTTTTGATATAATTTCGGTGTAAATGAAATATTTTGTAGTTAGCCTAAACTATACAGTCAGGATTGCAACCTTGAAATCAGTGAACCAAACAGAAAATAATTTGTTTTGCGATTATTTTGGAAACGCTAAAAACTACACGAGCTAAAGAGTTGATCCTGGCGAAGCGTCCAGAAAACGCGTATGTATGTGACGTTTGCTAAAATCTCTACGCAATTGTGATTACAGCAAGTCTAGTCGAAAAACGATGAAGTTCCCCTTTCGCTACACACTAGAAATTTTATCCTGGTGCAGTATGCCAGGAAAACAAAAATAAAATTCGATGGAAACTATAATTTTATAGTGTCCTGATGCTGCTAGGAGAACGATGCAAGCCGATACACAAAGTTATTGTGCAATGTAGTTAATTGTTTTGCCCTGAACAGAAGGGTTAATAAATTTAAAAGGCAAATGCCACAAATGAAGAGAGAAACAGAGTGAAGAGATGGCGGACAGGTGTGCAAACGTGGACTCTGTTGTCATGTCAGTGCAGGAGGCGGTTATGACAGCATCGTTGACTGATCCGTGGTGGGGATGGACCTCAACCAGCTAATTAGCACATGAGGCAAGATCTATAAAACGCTATTTTGTAGACTATAATGATTTTCGGTGGTGAATTGTGTTCATCAATCTCACTTAATAAATTATGCAACCACGATTGCCAAAATCTAGTCGGCCAGTGCAAGACCATGTGTTAGAGTATGTCAGCCGACTGAAGGTAAACAGCGCGAAAGAAACATCGTTTTCATGCTGTTCATATGCATCGCACTTATATATAAGCAATCTATTAATATTATCACGTGAGTGATTTTTTTTATTCGTGTCGGTGAGCGTGTTTTAATACTGGCCCGTTCTCAAACTTTGAATTTGCTTTGCATGATGTCGTTGCTTTCATTTGGGTCTGTCACACCACTTTCCGCTTATGAAAAAATGAAGGATGATGAAAATTCATCATGGCGAGGTGGGATTACTAATGAAGGACAGCATCTAAATGCAGTTAATCAAATGATTGATGATCTGTTCCCAGGTTGACAACAAGTAATATCCTAATTTTCTTATGTTTAGTATAGACGTGCCTGTTAACTACGTTATAAGTGATATAAAGTCGCAAATCTACTGGTGTTAGATAAGCGAAATGTTAGGCGTAGTGGTCGGTAATAGCACGTGAAGCGAAAGAGAGTGGTGTCAATATATATATATATATATATATATATATATATATATATATAAGTATATATATATATTGACAATTAAACAATAATTGGTTGCGCGGGAGGTGGTAACACTTCTTTATGCAAAATGGTTTGAACCTCGCTAGTCAGTTTGCCATCGTACTCTGATGATGATCATGGAAGGTCGAAACGCGTCAGTGCGTTGCGGCTGGCGGTAGTTTTGTTATGTTGTTCGAAGACTGGTTAAATGCAATGGGATTTGTTTTTAATCCAAGTTCGCAAACTTGATTTAAAGATTTGTCAGCACCATCCGCGCAACCATTTATTGTTTAATTGTATTTCCTATATATATATATATATATATATATATATATATATATATATATATATATATATATATATATATGTGTGTGTTGTGTGTGTAGGACGAAAGCTACAAACTGTTAATGTTCGTGAGTGCATAGTATCTGTGCAGCCGACATTTCCAGTCACGAAAATTGTATGCTAGACTGCTTTTGGTGAGAGCCGCATATTTAATTTTGATTTACATATATATATGCAATATGGTTTGATCCTCGCTAGTCTTTTTACCGTCGTACTCTGATGATGATTAAGGAAGGTCAATATGCGTCAGTGCGTTGCGACTGGCGGTAGTTTTGGTATTTCGTTTTCGACGACTGGTTATATACAATGCTATTGATGTTTACTTCAAGCTCGCACACTTGATTTAATGACTATAGTTAAGAGTCGCAGTGTGAAATTCAAGATTGGTTTTCCTAGGTGATGTCAGACTTCAGTTAGTGTATCTCAGACACTCGCGATCATTGTTATGAGATCAGTTCGTTAAGATCCGTTAATTGAACGAATGCTTAGCGTTGTAGTCTGCGATATATGGGAGACATGTGAATATACAAAAGTGAGTATCTAGTGAAGTTACTGTTTATAGTTTTATTACAAATACGATGATATGATATAAAAGAATTTATATAGTCGCCACACAAAGCGTTAACCCTAGATAGCGGCTCATATAACATAAACTCAATGTGGACTAAAACGTGAGCTATTCTCGCCAACTATACTATGCATTAACAGTAAAAAATGTAAACAAAAATATTATAACAAATCAACTCTACTCGGTTCTTGGCGCACTAATGTTATAATCTCAAAGAAATGTTCATATACAATATATATTTTCCATATATATATATATATATATATATATATATATATATATATATGAGCATATGGACTAGGGATCATGTGGGATCTACTTGAGCTTGCAATGTGCGACATGAAATGAGGGGGAATTGGCGCGTGGAAATCATAATATTGATAGAGAAAATACGAATTTTTAACGTACGGAAGAAGGATTTGACGATAAGTTAGAACATATACAACACATATTTTCCATATATATATATATATATATATATATATATATATATATATGAGCGTATGGAATATGGATCATGTGGAATCCACTTGAGCTTGGCATGTGTGACATGGACTGAGGCGGAATTTGTGCGTGGAAATGATAGTATTGATAGAGAAAATATGAATTTTTCACGTACGAATGAAGGATGTGACGATAAGTTAGAACTTATACAATACATATTTTCCATATATATATATATATATATATATATATATATATATATGTATATATGTATAATATGGAATATAGGATCATGTGGAATCACTTGAGTTTGTGAATGTGTGACATGGAATGAGGCGGAATTTGCGCGTGGAAATGATAAGTATTGATAGAGAAAATATGAATTTTTCACGTACGAATGAAGGATGTGACGATAAGTTAGAACTTATACAATACATATTTTCCATATATATATATATATATATATATATATATATATATGTATATATATGAGCATATGGAATATGGATCATGTGGAATCAACTTGAGTTTGGCATGTGTGACATGGAATGAGGCGGAATTTGCGCGTGGAAATGAAAGTATTGATAGAGAAAATATGAATTTTTCACGTACGAATGAAGGATGTGACGATAAGTTAGAACTTATACAATACATATTTTCCATATATATATATATATATATATATATATATATATGTATATATATGAGCATATGGAATATGGATCATGTGGAATCAACTTGAGTTTGGCATGTGTGACATGGAATGAGAGCGGAATTTGCGCGTGGAAATGAAAGTATTGATAGAGAAAATATGAATTTTTCACGTACGAATGAAGGATGTGACGATAAGTTAGAACTTATACAATACATATTTTCCATATATATATATATATATATATATATATATATGAGCATATGGAATATGCATCATGTGGAATCCACTTGAGTTTGGCATGTGTGACATGGAATGAGGGGGAATTTGCGCGTGGAAATGAAAGTATTGATAGAGAAAATATGAATTTTTCACGTACGAATGAAGGATGTGACGATAAGTTAGAACTTATACAATACATATTTTCCATATATATATATATATATATATATATATATATATATGTATATATATGAGCATATGGAATATGGATCATGTGGAATCAACTTGAGTTTGGCATGTGCTGACATGGAATGAGAGCGGAATTTGCGCGTGGAAATGAAAGTATTGATAGAGAAAATATGAATTTTTCACGTACGAATGAAGGATGTGACGATAAGTTAGAACTTATACAATACATATTTTCCATATATATATATATATATATATATATATATATATATATATATATATATATGAGCATATGGAATATGCATCATGTGGAATCAACTTGTGTTTGGCATGTGTGACATGGAATGAGGGGAATTTGCGCGTGGAAATGAAAGTATTGATAGAGAAAATATGAATTTTTCACGTACGAATGAAGGATGTGACGATAAGTTAGAACTTATACAATACATATTTTCCATATATATATATATATATATATATATATATATATATGTATATATATGAGCATATGGAATATGATCATGTGGAATCAACTTGAGTTTGGCATGTGTGACATGGAATGAGGCGGAATTTGCGCGTGGAAATGAAAGTATTGATAGAGAAAATATGAATTTTTCACGTACGAATGAAGGATGTGACGATAAGTTAGAACTTATACAATACATATTTTCCATATATATATATATATATATATATATATATATATGTATATATATGAGCATATGGAATATGGATCATGTGGAATCCACTTGAGCTTGGCATGTGTGACATGGACTGAGGCGGAATTTGCGCGTGGAAATGAAAGTATTGATAGAGAAAATATGAATTTTTCACGTACGAATGAAGGATGTGACGATAAGTTAGAACTTATACAATACATATTTTCCATATATAATATAGATGTATATATATATATATATGTATATATATGAGCATATGGAATATGGATCATGTGGAATCCACTTGAGCTTGGCATGTGTGACGTAGACTGAGGCAGAATTTGCGCGTGGAAATGAAAGTATTGATAGAGAAAATATGAATTTTTCACGTACGAATGAAGGATGTGACGATAAGTTAGAACTTATACAATACATATTTTCCATATATATATATATATATATATATATATATATATATATATATATATATATATGAGCATATGGGAATATGGACTGTGGAATCCATTTGAGCTTGGCATGTGTGACATGTGGAATGAGGCGGAATTGGCGCGTGGAAATGAAAAATATTCATAGAAAAAATATAAATTTTTAACGTAGGGAAGAAGGATGTTACGATAAGTTATAACTTATACAATACATATTTTCCATATATATATATATATATATATATATATATATATATATATATATATATATGTATATATATATATATACCCCGTACTTCCAAATGGCGAATGAGCTCTCAATAGCCACCGGCAACCATGCAGCTTACTGCTGCCTTGCAGACTGCGCTTGGATGTGCAAAGGCTAGAGGTGCGTCCTCGATCAAAAAGCCGAGTGGTGAGGGGACACCACTTGTATCAAATTCCCAAGAAACTCCATGAAATGTCACAATTCAATGGAGCCGGCTTATCCTCCAAAAGGAGTCAGCCGCAGTAAAGTAAAAAAGTAAAGTATATGAGCGTATGGAATATGGATCATGTTGGATCCACTTGAGCTTGGCATATGTGACATGAAATGAGGCGAAATTGGCGCGTGGAAATGAAAATATTGATAGAGGAAATAGGAATTTTGAACTTACGGAAGAAGGATGTGCGATAAGTTGGAACTTATAAAATACATATTTTCCATATGTCTATATATATATATATATATATATATATATATATATATATATATATATATATATATGAGCGTATGTAATATGGATCATGTGGAATCCTTTTGGGCTTGGCATGTGTGACATGGAATGAGGCGGAATTTGCGCGTGGAAATGAAGGTATTGATAGAGAAAATCGGAATTTTTATCGTACGGAAGAAGGATGTGCGATAAATTCGAACTTATAAAATACATTGCTTTAAATCAAGTTTGCGTGCTTGAAGTAAACACCAATCCCATTGTATTTAACCAGTCATCGAACAACATAACAAAACTACCGCCAGCTGCAACGCACTGACGCGTTTCGACCTTCCATGATCATCATCAGAGTACGACGGCAAACTGACTATCGAGGATCAAACCGCATTGAATATATATGGAAATCAAATTTAGATATGCGGCTCTCACCTCTAGCAGTCTTGCATACATTGAACTTGACTGGAAATGTCGGCTGCACAATTTCTATGCAGTCACGAACATTAACTGTTTGCAGCTTTCGCCACATATACATATATAGGCAATACAATTTAAACAATAATTGATTGCGCGGGTGGTGGTAACAATTCTTTAAATCAAGTTTGCGTGCTTGAAGTAAACACCAATCCCATTGTATTTAACCAGTCATCGAACAACATAACAAAACTACCGCCAGCTGCAACGCACTGACGCGTTTCGACCTTCCATGATCATCATCAGAGTACGACGGCAAACTGACTATCGAGGATCAAACCGCATTGAATATATATGGAAATCAAATTTAGATATGCGGCTCTCACCTCTAGCAGTCTTGCATACATTGAACTTGACTGGAAATGTCGGCTGCACAATTTCTATGCAGTCACGAACATTAACTGTTTGCAGCTTTCGCCACATATACATATATAGGCAATACAATTTAAACAATAATTGATTGCGCGGGTGGTGGTAACAATTCTTTAAATCAAGTTTGCGTGCTTGAAGTAAACACCAATCCCATTGTATTTAACCAGTCATCGAACAACATAACAAAACTACCGCCAGCTGCAACGCACTGACGCGTTTCGACCTTCCATGATCATCATCAGAGTACGACGGCAAACTGACTATCGAGGATCAAACCGCATTGAATATATATGGAAATCAAATTTAGATATGCGGCTCTCACCTCTAGCAGTCTTGCATACATTGAACTTGACTGGAAATGTCGGCTGCACAATTTCTATGCAGTCACGAACATTAACTGTTTGCAGCTTTCGCCACATATACATATATAGGCAATACAATTTAAACAATAATTGATTGCGCGGGTGGTGGTAACAATTCTTTAAATCAAGTTTGCGTGCTTGAAGTAAACACCAATCCCATTGTATTTAACCAGTCATCGAACAACATAACAAAACTACCGCCAGCTGCAACGCACTGACGCGTTTCGACCTTCCATGATCATCATCAGAGTACGACGGCAAACTGACTATCGAGGATCAAACCGCATTGAATATATATGGAAATCAAATTTAGATATGCGGCTCTCACCTCTAGCAGTCTTGCATACATTGAACTTGACTGGAAATGTCGGCTGCACAATTTCTATGCAGTCACGAACATTAACTGTTTGCAGCTTTCGCCACATATACATATATAGGCAATACAATTTAAACAATAATTGATTGCGCGGGTGGTGGTAACAATTCTTTAAATCAAGTTTGCGTGCTTGAAGTAAACACCAATCCCATTGTATTTAACCAGTCATCGAACAACATAACAAAACTACCGCCAGCTGCAACGCACTGACGCGTTTCGACCTTCCATGATCATCATCAGAGTACGACGGCAAACTGACTATCGAGGATCAAACCGCATTGAATATATATGGAAATCAAATTTAGATATGCGGCTCTCACCTCTAGCAGTCTTGCATACATTGAACTTGACTGGAAATGTCGGCTGCACAATTTCTATGCAGTCACGAACATTAACTGTTTGCAGCTTTCGCCACATATACATATATAGGCAATACAATTTAAACAATAATTGATTGCGCGGGTGGTGGTAACAATTCTTTAAATCAAGTTTGCGTGCTTGAAGTAAACACCAATCCCATTGTATTTAACCAGTCATCGAACAACATAACAAAACTACCGCCAGCTGCAACGCACTGACGCGTTTCGACCTTCCATGATCATCATCAGAGTACGACGGCAAACTGACTATCGAGGATCAAACCGCATTGAATATATATGGAAATCAAATTTAGATATGCGGCTCTCACCTCTAGCAGTCTTGCATACATTGAACTTGACTGGAAATGTCGGCTGCACAATTTCTATGCAGTCACGAACATTAACTGTTTGCAGCTTTCGCCACATATACATATATAGGCAATACAATTTAAACAATAATTGATTGCGCGGGTGGTGGTAACAATTCTTTAAATCAAGTTTGCGTGCTTGAAGTAAACACCAATCCCATTGTATTTAACCAGTCATCGAACAACATAACAAAACTACCGCCAGCTGCAACGCACTGACGCGTTTCGACCTTCCATGATCATCATCAGAGTACGACGGCAAACTGACTATCGAGGATCAAACCGCATTGAATATATATGGAAATCAAATTTAGATATGCGGCTCTCACCTCTAGCAGTCTTGCATACATTGAACTTGACTGGAAATGTCGGCTGCACAATTTCTATGCAGTCACGAACATTAACTAAATTTGATTTCCATATATATTCAATGCGGTTTGATCCTCGATAGTCAGTTTGCCGTCGTACTCTGATGATGATCATGGAAGGTCGAAACGCGTCAGTGCGTTGCAGCTGGCGGTAGTTTTGTTATGTTGTTCGATGACTGGTTAAATACAATGGGATTGGTGTTTACTTCAAGCACGCAAACTTGATTTAAAGCATTGTTACCACCACCCGCGCAAAAAATTATTGTTTAAATTGTATTGCCTATATATGTATATGTGGCGAAAGCTGCAAACAGTTAATGTTCGTGACTGCATAGAAATTGTGCAGCCGACATTTCCAGTCAAGTTCAATGTATGCAAGACTGCTAGAGGTGAGAGCCGCATATCTAAATTTGATTTCCATATATATTCAATGCGGTTTGATCCTCGATAGTCAGTTTGCCGTCGTACTCTGATGATGATCATGGAAGGTCGAAACGCGTCAGTGCGTTGCAGCTGGCGGTAGTTTTGTTATGTTGTTCGATGACTGGTTAAATACAATGGGATTGGTGTTTACTTCAAGCACGCAAACTTGATTTAAAGCATTGTTACCACCACCCGCGCAAAAAATTATTGTTTAAATTGTATTGCCTATATATGTATATGTGGCGAAAGCTGCAAACAGTTAATGTTCGTGACTGCATAGAAATTGTGCAGCCGACATTTCCAGTCAAGTTCAATGTATGCAAGACTGCTAGAGGTGAGAGCCGCATATCTAAATTTGATTTCCATATATATTCAATGCGGTTTGATCCTCGATAGTCAGTTTGCCGTCGTACTCTGATGATGATCATGGAAGGTCGAAACGCGTCAGTGCGTTGCAGCTGGCGGTAGTTTTGTTATGTTGTTCGATGACTGGTTAAATACAATGGGATTGGTGTTTACTTCAAGCACGCAAACTTGATTTAAAGCATTGTTACCACCACCCGCGCAAAAAATTATTGTTTAAATTGTATTGCCTATATATGTATATGTGGCGAAAGCTGCAAACAGTTAATGTTCGTGACTGCATAGAAATTGTGCAGCCGACATTTCCAGTCAAGTTCAATGTATGCAAGACTGCTAGAGGTGAGAGCCGCATATCTAAATTTGATTTCCATATATATTCAATGCGGTTTGATCCTCGATAGTCAGTTTGCCGTCGTACTCTGATGATGATCATGGAAGGTCGAAACGCGTCAGTGCGTTGCAGCTGGCGGTAGTTTTGTTATGTTGTTCGATGACTGGTTAAATACAATGGGATTGGTGTTTACTTCAAGCACGCAAACTTGATTTAAAGCATTGTTACCACCACCCGCGCAAAAAATTATTGTTTAAATTGTATTGCCTATATATGTATATGTGGCGAAAGCTGCAAACAGTTAATGTTCGTGACTGCATAGAAATTGTGCAGCCGACATTTCCAGTCAAGTTCAATGTATGCAAGACTGCTAGAGGTGAGAGCCGCATATCTAAATTTGATTTCCATATATATTCAATGCGGTTTGATCCTCGATAGTCAGTTTGCCGTCGTACTCTGATGATGATCATGGAAGGTCGAAACGCGTCAGTGCGTTGCAGCTGGCGGTAGTTTTGTTATGTTGTTCGATGACTGGTTAAATACAATGGGATTGGTGTTTACTTCAAGCACGCAAACTTGATTTAAAGCATTGTTACCACCACCCGCGCAATCAATTATTGTTTAAATTGTATTGCCTATATATGTATATGTGGCGAAAGCTGCAAACAGTTAATGTTCGTGACTGCATAGAAATTGTGCAGCCGACATTTCCAGTCAAGTTCAATGTATGCAAGACTGCTAGAGGTGAGAGCCGCATATCTAAATTTGATTTCCATATATATTCAATGCGGTTTGATCCTCGATAGTCAGTTTGCCGTCGTACTCTGATGATGATCATGGAAGGTCGAAACGCGTCAGTGCGTTGCAGCTGGCGGTAGTTTTGTTATGTTGTTCGATGACTGGTTAAATACAATGGGATTGGTGTTTACTTCAAGCACGCAAACTTGATTTAAAGCATTGTTACCACCACCCGCGCAAAAAATTATTGTTTAAATTGTATTGCCTATATATGTATATGTGGCGAAAGCTGCAAACAGTTAATGTTCGTGACTGCATAGAAATTGTGCAGCCGACATTTCCAGTCAAGTTCAATGTATGCAAGACTGCTAGAGGTGAGAGCCGCATATCTAAATTTGATTTCCATATATATTCAATGCGGTTTGATCCTCGATAGTCAGTTTGCCGTCGTACTCTGATGATGATCATGGAAGGTCGAAACGCGTCAGTGCGTTGCAGCTGGCGGTAGTTTTGTTATGTTGTTCGATGACTGGTTAAATACAATGGGATTGGTGTTTACTTCAAGCACGCAAACTTGATTTAAAGCATTGTTACCACCACCCGCGCAAACAATTATTGTTTAAATTGTATTGCCTATATATGTATATGTGGCGAAAGCTGCAAACAGTTAATGTTCGTGACTGCATAGAAATTGTGCAGCCGACATTTCCAGTCAAGTTCAATGTATGCAAGACTGCTAGAGGTGAGAGCCGCATATCTAAATTTGATTTCCATATATATTCAATGCGGTTTGATCCTCGATAGTCAGTTTGCCGTCGTACTCTGATGATGATCATGGAAGGTCGAAACGCGTCAGTGCGTTGCAGCTGGCGGTAGTTTTGTTATGTTGTTCGATGACTGGTTAAATACAATGGGATTGGTGTTTACTTCAAGCACGCAAACTTGATTTAAAGCATTGTTACCACCACCCGCGCAAAAAATTATTGTTTAAATTGTATTGCCTATATATGTATATGTGGCGAAAGCTGCAAACAGTTAATGTTCGTGACTGCATAGAAATTGTGCAGCCGACATTTCCAGTCAAGTTCAATGTATGCAAGACTGCTAGAGGTGAGAGCCGCATATCTAAATTTGATTTCCATATATATTCAATGCGGTTTGATCCTCGATAGTCAGTTTGCCGTCGTACTCTGATGATGATCATGGAAGGTCGAAACGCGTCAGTGCGTTGCAGCTGGCGGTAGTTTTGTTATGTTGTTCGATGACTGGTTAAATACAATGGGATTGGTGTTTACTTCAAGCACGCAAACTTGATTTAAAGCATTGTTACCACCACCCACGCAAAAAAATTATTGTTTAAATTATAAAATACATATTTTCCATATTAGTATATATATACATATATATATACATATATATATATATATATATATATATATATATATATATATATATATATGAGCGGATGGAATATGGATCATGTGGGATCCACTTTGAGCCTGGCATGTGTGACATGGAATGAGGCGAAATTGGCGCGTGGGAAATGAAAATATTGATAGAGAAAATATGAATTTTTAGCGTACGGAAGAAGGATGTGCGATAGGTTGGAACTTATACAAGACATATTTCCCATATATATATATATATATATATATATATATATATTAGTTTATGGAATATGGACCATGTGGGATTCACTTGAGCTTGGCATGTGTGACATGGAATGAGGCGGAATTGGCGCGTGGGAAGGAAAATATTGATAGAGAATATATGAATTTTTAACGTACGGAAGAAGGAATTGACGGCAAGTTGGAACTTATACAATACATATTTTTCATATATATATATATATATATATATATGAGCGTATGGAATATGGATCATGTGGGATCCACTTGAGCTTGGCATGTGTGACATGGAATGAGGCGAAAATGGCGCGTGGAAATGAAAATATTGATAGAGAAAATATGAATTTTTAGCGTACGGAAGAAGGATGTGCGATAGGTTGGAACTTATACAAGACATATTTCCCATATATATTGGTTTATGGAATATGGACCATGTGGGATTCACTTGAGCTTGGCATGTGTGACATGAAATGAGGCGGAATTGGCGCGTGGGAAGGAAAATATTGATAGAGAATATATGAATTTTTAACGTACGGAAGAAGGAATTGACGGCAAGTTGGAACTTATACAATACATATTTTTCATATATATATATATATGTATATATATGTATATATATATGTATATATATATATATATATATATATATATAATCTACCCCTCCATTAAGTCTCATGTAAACTTCTATCTCCTCGATGATCAACATGGCTTTTCGAATGGCCGCTCCTCTTCCACCAACTTAGTTAGTGTTCTCGATCATTGCTACTCCTCCTTCTCTAAAGGTCCTCAGTGCACTCTCCTCTTCCTGGATATATCCAAGACTTTTGACTCGCTGTCATTTTCAACAATCGAATCAACCTTACTGAGAAGTGATATCTGCGACAACGTTCTCAATCTTATCAGTTACTATCTCCGAAACCGATATGCGACAGTAAAATTTGGCAGTAGTCACTCGAGGCCAGCCCATATCCGATCCGGTGTTCCCCAGTGCTCCGTACTTGGTCCCATTCTCTTGAACCTTATGCTTGCGCACATACAGGTTGAAGACAACCTTTTCAAGCTGTTCAAATATGCGGATGACATGGTTATCGTATTCAGTAACCCCACAGCATCCAACCCCTCCTTACTTCTTATATCGGAGTTTCTATCCTCGCTCCACTCGCAGCTCAGCAGAATCGGTCTCAAACTAAATCCCACCAAAACTCGCCTAATAAAACTCTCCTCTGATCCATTCTGCTCTATCTCGGTTGCCAACTACCTCCTCGACATAGAAATAATAGATTCGGCCAAACAACTTGGCATTCATTTTTCAAAATCCCTAGACTTTTCCCTACCCCTTACACACACTACTTCCAAACTCTTCAAATGGGCCCGTCTGATCTGTTTTAAGACTAACAAACCCACTCTCCAAATCACGTTATTCAAGGTCTACGTTCTGCCCCTCATTTCCTACGCCAGCGTATTCTAATGTCCTCTCACCCTCGCCTCCTCGTATACTATTGAACAGGTATCCTCCAGATTTCTAAAGCGAGTCTTCCCGAAATGCCAAAATTATCGGGAACGCCTACTCCTGGAAAATCTTCTTCCGCTTTGGCTCACCCGTCAACTTCGACTCATTTATTTTATCCATAAGATCACAACTTGCTTACCACTCTCCAACTTTGCGCACTCAAGTCACCACTACGCCACACGTTCTAGTAACTCTTTTATCCAAGCTAACCATATCCCCACCATATTTAAAAACATCTATCTCTTCTCCAAAGCCACTAATGTCTTTAACGCTCTTCCCACAGACATAAAGCTCCTACCCCAGTACGAATTTAAAAAGGCAGCCCATCAGTACTTCTGTAACATACTTCTTTGTGATACGACCGATTGGAAACGAAACTGGTTCCTTCTCAATCCATAACATTAACTTCACCCCAGGCTATTCTCTTTACTAAGTTTCGAGAGCGAAATCCCTCAGGCAGTCATGTAATCTTCCACTTTACCTTTCTGGTCTTAATCTTTTCTTCTCGACTCACTGATACCACTTCTCAGCCCATTCCTGACCCCATCATATCCACGTTATGGATACTTTATTACGTTTGGCTCATCCAATTCTTTTCTTTCTTGTTTCAGCGGAGGACCGGAAACCCAACAGCCCTACCGATTCACCAACGGTTCGCTTTGGACACCGACTCCCCCTGGTCTTCCTTCAATCACAACCTCCTTCTACGGATGCCTGCGACCCCTGCAAGACTCGCTCGCTTCAATCCTGCAGATTCCATCCATTTCTATGCTATGCTCCATCAACTCAATCTCCACGACAATGGACTCCATCGGTCGACGTCTACTTGCGGTCCGCCATCTTTTTCGATCTCATATTCACCTAGAAGCTCTGACACTTCATGGACAATCTCCAATTGATCCTGTCTAGTCAAATGAAACTTCATTTCTATTTATTTTTCACCAGATTGAACTATCTTGATGTTAATGATAACTTTTCCCTTCACCAACCCCTCCCCCAACCCCTCCCCCTGCTATTAAATACTTTTCTAGTCACAATTCCACTCATCTCCACATATCCTACCCTTGATTTGTTATTTCAATGGTCGGGCCAGTTGGTCTTTGATGCCAAATAAATGTATTATTATTTATTATTATTATTATTATATATATTTATTCATTGTACCCTTCCTGTGTGCAAAAACAAAAAGAAATTTTATCAGATATAAGAAAATTTTCTTTCTCATGGTCTTCTCAAATATCTACTCATGAACATATCTTTATATATAAATTGGAAAGCAAAACAAGATAGAAATATGTGAACCAAGCGAGTGTGAAAAATAGAAACCAATCAAATTTGGTGCGTCACATCCAGTTCACGCTCAATGCTTGTACGTGCTTCTTCTGCTTACATAAATCCGGCTGCAATTTGTTTATCCATAAGGCTTCATATGTGGCTAGCTCCATTTTGTTTTTGCATTTAGTAATTACTTTGAATGCTACGTCTGGAGAACATACGTACGATGTTTCGATGATGTGCTGTGCAATAGCAGACGTGTATTCACCATTTGATTTAAAACAGGCGTTCAAGTTGCAATGTTCTCTCATTCGAGTAATTAACCGTCTGGTCGATCGGCCTACGTATGTTGATCGACAACTTGCGCAGGTATATTGGTAAATAATATTTGATATCGACATTAACGGCTGTTTCTCTTTGATTGTTGGTAAAGGCAAGTGTGTTACCCTAAATAACACTCGTAGTTTGGCTGCATTAAATGTGCGTGTCAATGCTGCTTCAACTTTCTTTTGTGCTATTCGGGAAACTGCATCCCCCTTAAATGGGATGTTTAGGTAGACGGTTTTCTTTTCTGGCCCATAGTACGTCTGTTTCTGGTTAACTCCCCTTTTAATAATTGATTCAATTAATTGTCTGGGTTAGCCATTAGACATTAAATCGTTAATTGTTTTATTATATTCATTTTCTTTAGAATCTTGACTAACCAACCTGTCAATTCTTGAAAAGCAACCACGAACTGTTGATAATTTATATTGAAATGGCACAAAACTGCTATAATGCAAATACTGTGCAGACCATGTTGGTTTATGGTAAATTGTTCTGTTTAATTTACCATTAGTTTCTTTCTTTAATAGTACATCTAGGAAAGGCAGACAGTCATCTTTCTCGTGCTCTGACGTGAAACCGATATTCTTATGTGCTTTGTTGAAACTTTGAAGCAATGTTCGTGATTGCGACCTGTTCTTAAGTACAAGAAATATATCATCCACGTACCGTATATATTGAGCACATTTACTTATGTCACTCTTTAATGATGTATTTTCTAGGTGCCCTAGAAAAATCTCAGCCAACACTGGAGATAAGGGGCTTCCCATTGCGACACCATCAGTCTGTTTGTAGATGTTTCCATTAAAACGAAATCGTACGTCTTTCGTGCATAATAAGATAAGCTTGCGTAGAGTTTGACCTGGCACCGGCGATGGTAATATATCGTGTTCTACCGCTTTGACTATAATGTCAATGGTTTCATCAATTGGAACATTTGTAAACAAAGACGTAACATCAAAAGATACCATAATCTTGTTTTTAACATTTATATCTTGAATTTTGTTTACAAACTCAAACGAATCGGCAACCGAATGATTACCTAGTAGTTTATGTAATGGTTCAAGTAAACGAACTAGCCATTTAGCTAGTGCATGAAACGGAGAATTTACCATTGATAAAAATGGCCTCATAGGACAACTTCTTTTGTGTGCTTTTGGTAATCCGTACATTATTGGTGTAGATGATCCAACTGGCTTGAGCTTCTGTGCAGTGGCCTCATCAATAAAACCGGCATCTGTCAAAATCTTAATTTCATTAATTACTTTGCGCTCCACCTTGTCTATTTCATCTGATTTATCGTCTAGACGTGTGAATTTTGTATTGTCATTTAACACGTTTTCCATCTTTTGTACGTATTCAGATTTATCCATTATAACTGCGCTCTTTCCTTTATCAGCGCGTAGTATTTTGATGTCTGCGTTTCTGCTGATATTTCTAAGTGCATTTAGATGCAGCTTTGTCAACGCATGCTGCTCTGCAAATTTAGACGATTTCAAGTGTGAAGCCTGATCAACTAGTATAGCCTTGAACCAATTTTTATAATCAATACTGGTAGGCTCCAAGTCAGCTGTTTGTTCAAATAACAATTCAAATGCTGCCTCAAAATCAACATCGCATTTATTAGAAGGATGTATTCCATAATTTCGGCCCATCGATAGTGCCTCCATTGTTAGCTGATCGATTGGCACTTTTGAAAAGTTAGGCACACGCTTATCAAGATCGGTCGGTATTAAATCACACAAAACTCCAGGTTTTACATCTTTTTCCAATTTGTTCAAAATTCTTGCTTTATCTTTCTTCATAACTGTCGGCAAAAACATCAAAAATTTCATTCTTGCAAAAAATAAATAAATAAATGAATAAATAAAATAAATAAATAAAATTTCTTTTGTTTTTGCAATATAAGAAGGGTAAATTTTATTAAAGCTCGCATTTCAAAAAATATTATTATTATTATTATATTATTATTATATATATTATTATTATTATTATATTGTTATTATTATTATTATCTTCCCGATACGCGATTTGGTTTGGGCAAACAGGATGTTCGCTTATGTGAAACTATTGTTTCCACTTACCAATGGTGTTTAGATTGTATGAATGAAAACAAATGCTATTTAAAAGGTAACATCTTTGGCACTTATATAACTAATAGTTTGACCTGACATTAAGGAACATCATAAAAGTTTGTCATCACTTCGAAGGCTTCCACCCCATTTTTACTAAAAGAGAGGTGTATACAATGTACAAAAGGGTATGTTTAGATTGGCATATACAATTAAACATATAGGGTTGAGTAATTATGATAATATGTAAAATCTGTATTAAATTAGCCATTCAAAGATAAAATAAATTGTTTTATTTTAAAATTGTCGGACAAGACAATATGGAACAATCTGGTCTCGTTACAGAGCAGAAAGTATCAGCTATTTCAGTAGAAACAGAACATTGAAAATCATTTTTAAAGTATTCATTAAATGAAATAAGTCAAATTAAACGTTTGATTGACTATGTAAAAGTTCTTTCATAGTAGAAATTAAAGCGATCATTAATATCACATATTTCTTCCAGCCAGCATTTATTTCTATATGTCTAGCGATATGAGCTTCATACTGAACGGTTTTCCTAGGCCATTGTCTTATTATCGTTGTTTGAATTCAGAAGCCATAGTAGTCATAGTATTATGGAGATATATATGGTTAATTTCCGTCATATGATCAATTTATAATGCCTATATTTAAAAAAAATCAAGCCAAGCTTGATTAAACTCGTATTCATGCCACTAATGCAAAGTATTTAAATGTTATAAAAAGCAATAACTGTATCTCGAGTTAATTGGACAGATAATTTCTGGATAATAAGAAAATAATAACTCTGAGAACCTTGTCCTAAAATACGGAAATATGATTTTAAATAGCGTAGGACAAGAACTATAACCATGGGAATCTCCAGATTTAAAATTTAGCAATTTAACTTGCAGGCTGTTTTCTTGAATAACCATGCTTTTATTATATAAAAAATAAATGTTAATTTGTCCAAAAATTACCGGCTTAAATTTTAAGAAGCTAATCGCCATAATAATAACCCAAGCACATGAATGTGCAATGCTTACAGAGTACGATTTATATAAACCTCGTTACGAATTTCTAACGATTTAATCAGTTTGAATAATGAGAATTCAATTTTTATAGGATCACGAGGATTAAGCAGAGTCAGGACTAAATATATTCAATATCCATGGAGAAGGCAAACCATTCGTCCAGATACTAATAAGCAGGATTTTGCAAACTGCTGTTTTATTAAGATATGGCGTCAAAACTGATTATGACATATATCTGTAACATTTGTATTGATAGATGAATTAAATATTGCAATCAATTTAAGTAAACGCAAAATCTTGGGTCTTTCATCAAACATAATTTCAAAAAATAGGTTATTGTTAAAGGGCTTTGTGGTAGTTTTTACACTTATCTCTGCTTCAATGGCATATTATAATGATTTAAATTAATAAAAACCAAACCATGTGATGTATTTTTCTGTCGCGTTTACCTATTGTCTAAAATGGTTAATGACGCAACATAATGCAATTAATGTATAAAATTTTGCTTTAACAATTTCAGAGAATGTTTAATAGTAGTATGGCAGCGAAATATCAGTGCTCTCTTTCGAAATGCTCTACTGAATTTATTATTCAATGAATTACTTCAACAACGCGTTTTCGAAGATTCGCGATTAACACATTTTCTTATTGATTTCGTAAAGCTCGTATTAAATACGTTTAGTCATTATCCATTGCATTGTTACATACCTCGTTTAATGGAGCGACGCTTAAAAAGATTGAGCTACATATGGTTGCATTCGGTATGACGTCGGATTCATTTGGTAATTGAGCATTGGTGAAAATTTAGATATAACCTAGCAGTGATAGGGTAAACAAAATATATGCTGTAGATGGCGTAAAATTCTTATATGTACACCAAACGAATAATTGGTTCATCTTAAGCCGCTTTTCATAAATTCCCAAAACTATTTCAGAATGAAATGCTTCATATAATGCGTGAAACCACTTAATTAAATTTTTTTTTTGATATAAAATTTTCCAAAGGTCATTGCTAACTGAGCTGCACTATCGGATTCGTTACGATTATTGATGATAAGAGGTAATCATCATTTACTGAAACCATAAAGTTGTTAAACAGATAAGTAGAAACGAAGTACTGCAAGATTCCTTATGAGTATAACATGTCTAACAGAAATGTAACAAAGCTTACTGTTCGTAAAACATCAAAACTTCTAGCGAATCATTAGCTGACAATCATATACCACCGAAATTCAAACGAAGATAATAAATAATATAATTTTCAAAGCCTAGATAAATGTGCAAACTTTCTGGCAACAACTATATGACTAACTTTCACTAGAAGACGAAAATTGTGGACTTACAATGTAATAACCGCAAGATATATACGCAAAGCACGCTTGAGGCATGTTTGGCAGCTGAAACAGATTTGAATGCAGTAAAGTGGTGTAAAAAATATGCTGTAGACATTTTGCCAAGGCATTTTAGAGGTCATTGTAAACGAGACCATTCGTATTTAAAATTTCGTCACGACATAGTACAAAATTACTCTTTGGGAATATGTTGAATTCTAGAATTTACTTATTAATTGCTGTTCTTAGGCTGATTTTTATGTTTAAAATCTTTGTAAATTGTGTCATAACGTTTCAATAAAATAGTATTTATTCTCAACACACATAAAAGGGACGAGACAAAGTTAATAATCTTCGGTTTCTCAATGTACAGACACCACATTTTCGGGATGCTACCAGAACGCACAAAGGACGGAACGGAATATATTTCTAAAGTTAATACGCGAATCCAATTTTCTTTTCCAAGATAGAAATTAATCGAATAAAATTGCAAAATAAGTATGAGCAGATAATTAACCTATCAAAATTAGACAAAGCCACCATTTCTCACAGCAAATAATTTTAAATCTTACGTTAAATCCAGTTTACCTGCTTGATATAGACACAAATCATATTGTATTCAACAAGTAACAAGACTTGGCAAAGTTCCTTTCAGTCACTCATGCTGACGCGTTTCGAGGCTCCATTGTCATCGTCAGAGCACAACAGCAAACTGACTAGCGAGGTTCAAACCACAACGCTTACATACGGAAGGCAATAGTGATTTGCAGCTGTCACCTACAGTAGTTTCATCTACACTTTACTTCAATGCAAATGTTGGCTGAGAACAATCTGTCCAGTCAAGAATATGATTTTTTTTACCTTTCGTGACATTTACGTAAGTTTTAGAACTATATAATCTATGGTACCCTTTCCATGTGCCAAAACAGGAAAGAAATTTTATCACATACATGAAACGCTTCTTTCTTATTTTCTTCTCAAGTATCTACAAGTGGGCATCTATGTAAATATGAATTAAAGGGAAACCAAGATAGAAAAATGTAAAAATGGAGAGAGTGTGAAAAAAGGAAACCGGTCAATTGCGTGCGTCACGTCCAGTGACGTATTACGGACCAGAATAGAATGCAGTTTACTTAAACATTTATTTTAAGGGGGATGTAGTTTCCCGAATAGCACGAAAAAGGTTGAAGCGGCATTAGCACGCACATTCAATGCATCCAAACTACGTGTGTTATTTAGGGTGACACAACTGCCATTTTCAGCAATCAAAGAGGAACAGTCGTTAATGTCGACATCAAATATTATTTACCAATATACATGCGCAAGTTGTCGATCAACTTACGTAGGCCGATCGACCAGACGGTTTATTACTCGAATTAGAGAACATTGTAACTTAAACTCCTGTTTTAAATCAAATGGTGAATACACGTCTGAAATTGCGCAACACATCGTCGAAACATCACACGTAAGTTCTCCAGACGTAGCATTTTAAATAATTACTAAATTCAATGACAAAATGTAGATAGCTACATACAAAGCCTTATGGATAAAGAAATTGCAGCCGGATTTATGCAAACGGAAGAAGCATGTTCATGCATTGAGCTTGAACTGGAGGTGACGCACGCAATTGATTGGTTTCCGTTTTTCACACTCTCTCCATGTTTACATATTTATATCTTGTTTTGTTTTCCAATTTATATATAAAGATATGTTCATTTCTAGATTCTGGAGAAGAAAATGAGTAAGAAGCATTTCCTGCTACTGATAAAATTTCTTTTGTTTTTCACATGGAAAGGGTACTATGAATTTTATTAAGGCTCGCATTTAAAAATAATTAAAAAATCACTGATTGCACGGTTGGTGACAACTATCCTTTAAGATTTTTTTGCGAGCTTGAAATAAACACTAATCACATTTTATTTAACCAGTCGCACAACATAGCAAAACTACCGTCAGTCACACGTAATGACGCGTTTTGATCCACGCAGTTCAGTTTGCAGTCGTACTCTGATAATGATAATGGAAGGTTGAAACTCGTCAATAAATGTGACTGGCGGTAGTTTTTCTATGTCGCCCGTTGACCGGTTAAATACAATGGATTTTGGTGTTTACTTCAAGCTTGCAAACTTGATTTAAAAAATTGTAACCACCAACCGCGGAAGCATGGATTGTTTAATTGTATTACATTTTAAAACGTGTTTATCATTTTGAAATAATATCCATTTGAAACTTATTAAAAAAAACACTGTATACTTGAGAAACCAGGAAACGTAACAAAATTACAGTTTTTCATTATTTTATTTATATCACTTAATGTAAACAAGCGCCAAACAATATCCCAGTAAACTAAATTCGCAATACATTTAGTCAAACATAATTGTTTAACTTCATTTGCTCAAGTTTAATGAGATACAAATGAAAAAGCCCAGACGTCACTTTTGGTTTGCACGCCAAAATTTACACGCCCTTTTTTTTATAATTGAAAAAACGATTAATAGAGAAATAAAAAGGAATATTGGTTGCGCTGGCGGTGAGAACGTTTATTATTTATTTATTTGATTAATTTATTTAATCAATTCATTTATTTAATCAAGTTTGCGAAATTGATATAAACACCTGACCCATTAAGTACATACATTTGTCAGTATTAACTAAGAATTGTATAGTATAGAAAAGGCAATTCATCCAGTAGACCGTTTCGTCCTTATTGGGAACATATCACATACTGGTCAGAAGTGTCTGTGAACAGGGCTCGAACCTGGGCACATCTGATTCGGAATCTGGTGCTCTAACCAATGAGCCACCCTGCCGCTCTGCCGTTAGAGCACCAGATTCCAAAGTAGACGTGCCCAGGTTGGAGCCTGCTCCGCGGCAAATTCTGGCCAGAACGTAATGAGTTTCCGATAAGAGCGAAACCAGTCTACTGGATGAATTGCTTTTTAATTGCGGCAGGGTGGCTCAGTGGTTAGAGCACCAGATTCCGAAGCAGCCATGCCCAGGTTCGAGCCCTGTCCGCGGCAAATTCCTGTCAATACGTGGTGAATTCTCAATAAGGACAAAACCGATCTACTGGATGAATTGCCTTTAGTACTTTATAAAATTCTTAGTTTATACAGACAAATGTATGTACTTAATGGGTCAGGTGTTTATATCAAGTTCGCAACCTTGGGTAATTGAGAAGTTCTGTGCGAGGAATTATATTATGTGGCCATAGAAACCGGCATATTTTGTCCCTAACTTCCACTATTAAAATTGGTAATTGTTAATCCTGAATTTTTCTTGCAAGTTGATACATACGTTCTACCTGTATTTAGTTACTCCTGCTAATGACAGAAGCAAAGGAACTTGCACAATATAAGTCACACTGTGGAGTCGAGTCGAATATAGGATGATGGAGCAAGTTTTGGTGCTATAACAGGTGTTGATCATTACCCAGATCAGGATGGAAACATTTAGATAACCTGAATAGTAGCAAAAAAAACAGATTTCGCAAATCAGATCTTCCTCTTTTCTAGGTTCGAGGAGGTAATTTTTCAAAAAATTAAGAAGGGCCACTTCTGTTGAGCAGACTTATAACAAGAATCCGAATAATCAAAATGCGTTTCAATATTGAACTTATTTTGCCTTTTAATAATATCCTTTAAACAAATATTTTATAATTTATCGTGAAGGTAAAAAAAAACTCTCCCTTTTTTACTTCATATATCTCGGTAACCAGCATTGTTAACACTTAAGATGTATTTTTATTAGAATACAATAGAATGCAATAGAATTCACACATGCATTTTCCCAAGAGAATCTGTTTGTGTAAATTGGGCGTGTTCTTTAATTGATTGTGAAGTTATATTATTAAATTAAAAAGTGGTACTTTTACATGAACATGAAAGTTCAGAAATTTTTCCGAAGTAAAGCAATGAAAAAGCCATTAAAGTTTTATGTTATAAAAAATTTAATGTTGTTCATTACTACTATGAATATTTTTATTACAATTTTTACGCATTAAAATATCGACCAAAACAGTCAAATGAAGTGCTCTTTCGGATTTAGGCACCGAAACAAGTATAATTTAGTATCCAGAACAGGATTTTTATTTGTGCCTGAAACTAAGCGAAAAGAACCACATTCTTGAATACGGTTTGTTATGTACAAGATAGCGTTTTATAATTCGTCATGCCATTTTTTTAAAACAAAAAATTATCTGTTTCTAGCACTATGATCATTGTGTTTGTACTCGGAACATTTTGAAAGACAAAATGTATCGTGTACTAGCACTATGACCATTATTTTGCTACCCAATATATTTTAGAAAACAAAAGGTATTCGGAACTACCACTATGGCCAATATCTTTGAACTTGGTTCATTTTAGAAAACGAAACGTATCGGGTACTAATACTAAGGTCATTGTGTTGAAATCGTTTACGTAAATCGGTTTATACTTTAAAGATAAGGTGTAGACTGAGCAGTATCTGTCATTGTCGTTTAACTTTTCCGTGGATTGCTGTGTGTCTGTTGAGGTGCGTAAATTATATATTTATGTCGTAGTTGATGCGATTGCCTATTATGTTTAGCGGTGCAGCGATTTCCAGAGACATTTTAATTGCCTTGTAGGCTTGGCTTGATAGTGTACAATGTCAACTTTGCATAGTATAAATCGCGCTTTGGTTAACAAATAGAATAATTTCTATTTTACGAGCATTGCAAAATATGAGCACCTATCAAAAAAACTTACTTCAAAATAACCAATGAAATATTATACAAAACTATATCTAAATATCAGGCAGATATTTCTTGGCTTTCCGCGACAAACTAAAGCACAAAGATCTGTAAATCGCACGAACTGTTAGTTGTAATATGCTCGTTCTTTATAAATACAAAATTTTAAATATACATATAAGCGTAACAAAAATTGGTGAACTATGCGAATGTGTGTGTGTGTGCACATTCGAGTACAACAACTTTCGATTTATCGGATTTATTAATTTTTTATATAACACGAGATCAAGTTGCATTCCCAAATTGCTCAAACAAATTTAATATATATATAAATATATATATATATATATATATATATATATATATATATTCTAATCAAGATGCGAACTAGCCAAACATATCTTGTTTAAAAGTTTTTATTATTTGTGGATTCAATTTTGCCCTTACTTGCAAACATATTTAAGAAAAATTGTTTTCACATTGGAGATTAATGAAATGTGACTTGAGCCAATCGATTTCCTAACTTTATAGCTAACGACGAATTAATCGAAAATATGCTTCGTTGCTATTTGTCAATGCAGCTAAAGCGTTTCTTTGCTAGTTTACTGAATAAATCAGAATTGAATTTTTCAATCCAAAAAGACTGCAGGAATTTGAAAGAAAAGAAGAAAATTTAATGCTTATTTGAACGTAAAAATCACGTATATATATGCTTAAATATAAGACAACACACACACAAACACACACACACACACACACACATATATATATATATATATATATATATATATATATATATAAGGAAATTGTTGAAACGTCTCATAAGTTAAATTTTTTAATTGTATGGTTGAGCATGAAAACATATGACGCTGAATATTATGAAATTCTCTGTTCATCAAAACAAACATTATCTATTAGGCACATTATCGGATTTCGCTCTTTCTACGGCAACTAGAAGATCGAGCCATTGAGTTTTAATTTCGAATGAACAAAGAATGAAACGAATAAAGGATTTATAGTTAAATTGGACAAATATTAATTTGAACGAAAAGCTGTAATATTTTTTAATATGATCCTTCAAAATGACTTTTCCAATGTAGATAATAGATAGTTCTTCTAAAAATAATTTTTAACTTTAACAATTGTGCACATAATCAAAATTCGCTCTTTTTACGGCAACTGGAAAATCGAGCCATTGATTTTTAATTTCGAATGAACAAAGAATGAAATTAGTAAAGGATTTTTGATTAATTTAGGCAAATATTGATTAGAACGGAAAACTGATATATTTTATAATTTGATCCTTTAAAATGACTTTTCCGATGTAGATAATAAATAGTGCTTCTAAAAATAATTTTTATCTTTATTTCTAAATGATTAAAGCTAATTTAAAGTTAGTTGGTTGTAGATAATGGCCATAATTATTTCACAAATCTTAATTATACGTTATTGTATCGTTTAATTATTGCACACATATTAAAAACAATATATTCAGATATTAACATCAAAAATGCATTTATTTCAAACTGCTTCAAATGGTACAAAAAGAAATTAAAGCTTTGACATTAGTGTAACGACACAAATTAATGGCCGACATATTGCGTAAATTAAATTAAATTTTATTTACGTTGCACCAATGAGAAAAAAGCGAAACTTGCCGTTTTAACCAATAGTGTGCAAGTAGGCATGGCATGCTATTTAAGCACGGCAATTTACCATGCAAGTCAGTTGTGGCATTTGCAATCTACCTTACGTCACGCGTGTGCGTTCTGTCGGCTGTCAATACCTACGCTGGTGATTTGATAGTTTCACCAACAACTAACTACATCCGTGACTCATCTTGTTGCGGTATATCCAGAGAGACGAGCCAATTAAGTGCAGAACCTGCAGGACGTTATCCACATCGTGATTACAAATCAACCACGGGAGCGACAACTCAACCAGAGTCCACCCAAGGCTCTAGGACATCTTCACACTCTGAAGACTTCAAGAGAACGCATTACCAGGCCCTCTTAAGGGCCCCCTATCAGTAACTAATCTCTATTCAGAGCACCTTAACCGAGTTTGTAACGTCGTACGGCATTTACTTGAAGCCGGGGCGTTTACAAAATTGGCGACCGCGCCAGGATATTGATTATTGTTCTGATTTTTTTGGTATAAATAAAATTGACTTCCTTTTTCATCTATTTGGGATAAAAATCGATTAAGATTTGCGTTTTATCTACCGTGATCGTGGTCTTCTGGGAATTCTGTTGGGTATATATTCGTGGATTTGTGGTGAATTTTTTTGGGGGGTATAATAATAATAATACGGGGCATCTGTTCGTCTTTCCTACGTACAAAACGGCACCGTACGTACTGGACAGGCTAAATTGCGGATAATTTCAATTTTTGGAAGCAGTTACTGTTCTGCGCTCATTCAACTGTGGAAAATAATAATACATTGGCATCAAAGGCCAACGGGGCCTCTGTTCATCTTTCCTACGTACTAAACGGCACCGTACGTACTCGACAGACTCAATTGCGGATTTTTGGAAGAAGTTACTTCGTGCTTTTGTTCTGCGCTCATTCAACTGTGGAAGCTGTTTGTGGGTAAGCGTTTCGTTAAAGTATATTTATACATTTTCATATTGCTTATAAATTTATGCTTTTAAGATCCCGTAAGATTGTTAAAATGTCAGGTCCAATTTTAGATATTGATGTTCCTGTTTGGGATGGAGATAGTGAGCTATTCTTTATGCGCGTAGACTCCGCTTTCTCCCCGTTTCCTGATTATGACAGTCATCAAAAACTGTCGAAGGTTTTTGCTAAACTACCTTCTGAATTGCAGCGACGGATTTATCCTAAGCTTGAGGCCATTAGGAAGCTACCTAATCCCATTTTGGGCCTACAAAACGAGGTAGAATCCTTGCTTGGACCCACGGAAACTGAGCAGATAATAAACAAATATGCGCAGTTAGATATGCCAAATCTTGGCCCCATCGAAATACTGAGGGAATTACGGAAACGTTGGTATAAAACCAACATTTCTGACCATGAGGCTAAGGTTGTTTTTATTAACAATCTTCCCCAAACATTAAAACTCTTTGCCAGACAGCTCCCCAACACTCTCTCTATAGATGACTTATCTGAGAGATGTGAGTTAGAATATAGGGTTTTGGAACCCAAAGTGAATCCATCATCCTTTTCTTCACCCCCGCAAGATGATAGACTCTCCTCTTTAGAGAGAACAGTGGCGAACATGGCCAAAGTTCTAGAAGGATTGGCCATTACCAAATCCGAGCTAAATCAAGTGAATGCTCGACCAAAATTCGTTTCCAAGTCAAATTATAATGGTAGGCGGCGATCGAGATCTCCGCAATCCTTTAATAAATATGCTCCAAAGAACTGGTGTTATAACCACCAGAAGTTTTTTATGCTTGCCAAGTTTGTCTTTGTCGTTCCGAAGAATTTCCGAATGAGTGTCAATTTCCACAGCTGACGGAGAGGACAACAGACCGCAGGCACAAGGGTGCATCAGTATCGGGAAACGTCTGGCGCAGGAAGTAGAAGACCGTACTTTCTGCACATCAACGGCATCAACGGCGCTACAGGGAAGAAGCCAACTACAATCCGACATCCCTGTCGACTCTTTTCGTCCACGCCGAATTTTTCACATAGAGAACCAAACGGACAATGCCGGTCGCAATCACCAGCCTACTTGTTTGCATGACCCGGCCAAACAGCCCAACGAACTTCTGCACCTTCTTGATTTCAAAACTGGCGAAGAGTTCATCGTAGACACAGGTGCGGCAGTCTCAGTTCTCAAAGGTGATTCAATGGCCGAGATGTCGCTAGGCGTTCTTCTCGCAACAGCTACAGGCGAGCCCATACCAACATATGGCTGCCGGTACCGCACACTCAACATAGGTCTACGACGTGAATTTTCCCACAACTTCATCATTGCCAAGGTCTCACATAATATAATAGGCCTTGATTTCCTTCTAAAATTTCGGCTCATTGTTGATCTTGCCAATCAAAAGATCA